>PVKN010000234.1:0-92787 GCA_004027915.1 Capromys pilorides | reverse complement strand
AATAAAACCTCCAAAATCAGAGTATAATTTTCACCAAATAGGATAGCTTATGCACTAAAAGGACAGGAAAATATGTTCAACACTATTATTCTTAAGGAACTGAAAATTAAAATCTTTTATTACTTTTAATAAGAAATAACAATAAGACAGTTTCAAAACACGTTTACTAGTACACCCCCAATAATTAATACAATGCATATTGTTATCCTTGTAGTAGTTGTTCAGAGCACAGGATGCAGACATGACAATTTTTCTAATCACTATTGGTACAAAAATTTCTTCTCATTGAAGTAAGAGAAAGTAGCTGAATACATGATGTAATGTTCCATAATCATAGTGGGTTATTGGCAGAACTGGCAATGTCAAAAGCTGTTAATTTAAGCCTTTTACAGTTCAGCATACTAACCTAGCTTTACTTTTTATGCCTGTGGTTAAACTTTTCTGCTGGGTGGGACTGGGGAGATAGCTCAGGGGCACAAGTGCCTGCCTGGCAAGTGCAAGGTTCTGAGTTTGATCCCTGCTTCCACAGGAAAAAAAAAAAAAAAGCTTCAAAGTATAGGACAAAGGGAGAGTTACTGACCCCTGAATTGCAATAAAGGGTCATCCAGTGAAACGAATTTTGGGCTGGGGATATAGCTCAGTAGTATAAGCACCTGCCTGGCAAATTAAAATCTTAAGGAACTATTTCACATATTGGAACATCTAAAATGTAGTAGAGTGACTGTACTAACTGTGGATGACAGCGTGAATTCACTTGCGCTCCCCTCCATAGTTGGTGAGAGCCTTACAACTGTACAAAGACTGGAGAAGAAGAAGAATGCCATGGCAGCTCCACTGTGGCTAACGATTCCCCTGCCGTACGGCTCAGAGCCACTTCGGGAAATTTACGCAGAAGAAATGAGAGCCTCTGTTCACACAGAGCTGGGTGCCTGAACATTCACAGCTTTTTAAAGGTAAGAGACCAAAAATAAAAGCAACAGCATTTCCACCAACAGAGGAATGGATAAACCTATTATGAGGCACTCGTATCATGGAACCCCACTTGTGGTTGAAAGAAAATTCACCATCGATGCACAGACAAAGACAGACAAGTTTCCGAAGAGCTACAGTGAGCAAGAGAAGGCAGAGAAGTGGGCAGCAAGCTAGACCATTCGTTCCATTTGTGGACTCACAGGGACTGGGAGGACTCTGACAGCCAGGAGGGCCCAAGCAGCAGGGCCTGCCACAAGGAGCGCAGAGGCTTTTGTGGGTAGGGGACACGCGCATTTTACTTATTGATTTACATATAATTGTTCACGTTTTGCTCGCTGTGCTTGTGCCCTGATGGGGCGAGGCCAACAGGTCCCTAACTAGGCACTTTCACCCTGTGCGCCTCACTGCACTTTTCTTCTCTCTGGACAAAGCTGCCTTTCCGTTTGCTCTGTCTCTGATCCCCACAGCCTGTGCTTCTCACGATGCTAAGTGTGGCTGTCAGTGTGAATGCGCGCAGGATCCTGGACATCCCCAGAGAGAGGGAAGCCAGCCTCTCTGGTGCCCAGGTGGTTTACTCCAGGAGAAGCAGGTTCTGTTTTGCAATGAAACAGAAAGTTAGGTTTCAAGATGCACTTGAGCTCCCAGGAGCTAGATGCGCAGCCCGTGGGCAGCACCACTTGGCCAGGTGTGTCGTGGCCAATCACTTGGGGACCATCTCTTCAAAAGACCTCAGCCATGGTGGTGAGGACTGGTATCTGTTAGCATTGCTGGTCTGTCCTTGGTGCCTCTAGAGTCTCGCTCTCCTGCTTCCCTTGTGAAGCTCTTGCCTGCAGAGGGTCTTCTTGCCCCAGTCCTCACTAGCATGCCAAACAAGCCTAGGCCTTGGTCTGAACCTCACGTGGCTGTGGCACCACAAGTCCATGAGGCAGGCTGGCGTGGCACACCCAGTGCAGTGAATCCCATCAGAGTGCAGGACAGGTGGAGCCTAGAGGCAGTGTCCCTTCCTTCTAAGGTATCACCTCCTTGCGTATGGAGGAGTCAGGATATTGCCTCCGCACAAAGACAGGACAGCGGTGAGATTTTAGAGTTGAAAGAAAAGGAGGGGCACCGTGGCCACCCATGCCTTCATCCGGGCTTTCATAGAGTACAGTGGTTTGCTTTGCTCTCCATGTAGCACACTCGAGACGCCTTTGGTGGATGCCTACCACTCACCAGGCACTGTGTTCCTGCTTATGGCATAGCAGTCATCTTCCTTCTCCTCTGGTTCCCCAAATCCCTGCGAGTCCTTGGTGAGTGTGGAGCACCCACCCTTCTGTCTTCCTCTGTTTTCTACAGAACCAAGTGCCTGCCGCCTACTGGGTGAACAGAGCATGACCTGCATTTAGTCTCCAATCTGTGCTTCAGGTGTGGTGGTGTCCCAGGCAGCACCTGACTTCTGGACCTGAGCAATCCTGGCTGGAAAACGAAAAGCTTCTGTGTGGTCAGTGTGGGGAGGCCGAGGAAACAGTGTGGAAAGAAGCAATTTGCAGGGCGCAAGTGCCGCTTCATGCTACTACTGCCGCCTTAGTTTCCCTCCTCCCCACATCCTTCCACATTCCAAATGACCCCTTCTTCCTCATTGTTTTCCAAACCTCCAGCTAAAAAGCATTTCAAACTGTTCTCTTCCGAAAGAAGCAAAACAAAAAAAGGAACTAAATACACAGCCTTGAAGACAACAGCTGCTTGGAAAGCACAAGGAGGGGGACCTTGTCATTCTTTCGCAGCCTCACTGCTTTTCTGTGAGGGATCTGGAGAGTGCGCTGTCTTGGTGGCCATGCTCTGAGGGCAGGTTAGAGCTATACAGCAGATGCTGGAGACTTTCTGCAGGAACTGCAAGCCTCTTGTGCCTCAGATCCTGGCAAGACTGGGCTGGACACCGAAGTGCTTCATCCCCAAGGGCCCCAGGGGTCTGCTGGACTCCGGCTCCTGTGGGATCTCAAGAAGCTGTATGCCTTCAGTGCTGCTCAGGAATGGCTCAGCTGAGCCCCCCGCAAAGGGCAGAGTGCCTGAGTTTGGCTGCCAGATGCCCACTTAGAGCTCCTAGGTATTCTGCAGATCAGCTCCTTGCCAAGGCAAGAGGGGCTACTTACCTAGAAATGATTTCAGCTTGCCAGACAGAAGTGAGAAGTCGCCTTCATTATGTTTTTAAGTCATCTGTACATTTTTCTAAGAACACAGCCATGTGATTTTGTCTGAAACTCCCTGCAAGTCCACACATCCCAATAGCCCCACGGCTTAGACTGTCAAATCCACCTCAGACTGAAATCCTGGTTAGGCTTTGGTCTTCACGCATCTTTGCTGGAAGAAGGTTCTCATCTGACCTTTCTTCTTCCTTTGTGTCCTGAGTGTCATCCAGACCTTGGGGGGTTTCAGTAGGTCCCTTGAGATCCAACTTAAGTGGAAAAGCATGCCTCATGGAATGCTAACACGACCCTTTACTGGTGCCTCTGGAGAACGTCTCACCCTTAAGGCTTACTTGGTGGAAAGCAAGGGACCTTCCTCTTCTTTGTTTCTCAGTGTTCCACAGATAAGAAATGCTGAGCCCTGGGGCACGGTAGAGGTTCCTCTAGTCTCTGCCTCTGAAGTCCTTCATCTACCTCTCCTGAGAAAGGAATCACCAGCCAGGACCCAGAACATTGGACTTGGGTATAGCTGCTGGAAGATCGACCAGAGCTCGAGGGCCAGCCTTGGGCTGCACTTATGAGCAGTGGTACTTTCTTCCTAATCTCTCTCTCTGTTCTAACTCCTTCCAGGTGCATGGCTTTGCTTCTTTTTTTTTGAACACTGATAGACGTGGCCTTTGATTTCTCTCTCTCTGTCTCTCTCTCTCTCTGTGTTTAGCACAAACATATTGTCTGCACATTTCAAGAAGGTAGAGTTAGGTTAGGGCTTGTTCAGTTTCAAGGCTATTTAACCCTAACTAGGATTATGGGAACAGAAAACGATCTGTGTGGTCTGGCCAGGCTTCCTACACACTGTGCTGTAAAGCTAAGGGGGGGTGGGGAGGCTCCCCATGACATCAAAGGCTGTTTTGTTCTCCTGGGCCTATTCACATATCTGACTATCCCAAGAACCCCTAGCCAAGGGTGGGCCAGCCAAGGCGGGGGATTCAGATCTCCTGGCCAGACCCTAATCTGGCTATGACGTACGTGGCGTCTGATGTATGCTCTTGGTTCGGCATGCAGCAGAGGGCCCTGCACACCTTGAGCGAGGCTTGGGTTACACAGCCACGGACGTGTGGGTGTGTACAGAAAATGAGGACCAGAGATTGGCCTTGGTGCCCGAGTCCCTCTCACCTTTGGGACCCCAGAGGAGGCCGACCGGAAGTTCAGAGCCCGAGGACGTTTCTCTTCTCGGGCTTATGATCAAGAATCCCATATTTGAATGTCTCCAAAGGGCACACAGCGCTCTCAAGAGCTAGGGCCATAGCATGTCCTCTGTCATGTTCCTCCATGGCATGTGTACTGAATTAGTTCAGACTGAATTAAAGTCAGGGGTCCTAGGAGAAGGAGCTGGTGTTCGCTGCTTGTCCAGTCTGTGCTGGTCACGCAGCTATGTGTTTTATGCGTGTCTCCTTATCTGCTCCTCCAGCTTTTTGAGCAATGAGTAGACTCCAGGTATGGAAAGGACGTATCAGGAAGGGTAAGTACTTGGTCAAGGTCAAAATGACCAGTGCCTGCTAGATGTGAGATTTTAGCTCCCATCTGTCAGTCTTTACCTGCCACACGCCCTAAGGGATGCACTAATGCACCAGGCAGCATTGTGCTGAGGGCTTCCTTTGTGGCTGATGGTTCACGGTTTTAGAGATAGAATGGTATATAAGTCTTCTATTGACCATGAGCTCAGGAAACACACAGCTCAGGGAGTCAGTCCTGGGATGACGGAAACAAGTAATCACATTTCTTCATGATGATCGCTAATGGAAGAAATAGAGAGTGCAGTCATTTCTTGATAAATCCTCAAGGTGCTGAAACAGGTCTTCAGGTGATGTGGTGAGGTGAGAGAAAGAGTGTTGGTCTAACTGATGCATGAGGAATGCTAGGATCTGGGGGCCAGCCCGGGCTACTGAGTGAGTTCAAGACCAGCTTGAACTGCATAGACCCTGTCTCAGGAGGAAAGAAAGAATGAGAAAAAGAGATGGGGGGGGGGCAGAGGGAGAGAGAAGGAGGCAGAGAGAGATGGAGAGAGACAGAGAGGCAGAGAGAGAGACAGAAACAGAGAGACAGAGGGGGGAGACAGGAGGAGGGAGGGACAGGGAGGGAGAGAGGGAAACAGGAGGAGAGGGAGTCGGAGAGGGAGAGGGAGAGCGAGTGAGCGAGAGTCCAAGAACCTCTCAATTTCATTTAGCCCCATTTATAGGGCTTCCCAACCCATAAAAATATGCTATTATTACATGTTCTTTAGTAATCATAAACCCACAGTATAAAGTTCATTTCTTACATTTCCCAGAGCAGGATGGTTCCTGTTTTTTTTTTTTTTTTCTTTAATTTGCAAGTATTTTGTAAGGTGATGGAATTAAATTTATTAACTTACTATGATATTTAATTTGCTTTATTATTAAGGCAAACAGGAAAATTCTATTCAGCATCATGATATGCTTTAGAGGTATTTGGGGATCCTATTAACTACTCTAGACTCGATCACATACAGCCTGGCAACGACACTTGCATCTAAAACTTTTATGTTAAGGCAGAAAAATGTGAGGGAAGTTGTTCAAGGTCCCAAATGAGAAATGAAGGTGGGCAGGAGGTCAAAACAAAGGGCGTTAGCTTCCTGACTACTGCATATCTGGCGTGGTGTCATCGTGTCTGTGTGCCTGGGACATCTTCCCACCCTGTCTTACCTGTGACATTTTGCAAAGAAAAGACTTTCAAGATCTGCGTATGGCCTGAGGAGTGAGCTCAGTGCCGCTTTTACCTGGGAGTTCTGAAGGCAGAGCTCGGGGCACAGGAAACCAGTGGCCACGCCTGCCACTGCCTGTCACACCTGCGTCACCATAACGGGCAGGCTTATTATTTCTTAATTAGAAGCTTCAGTGTTTTGTCATGCTCTAACTGTGTCAGGGCCTAGGATTTGGCGACAGAATAACCTGTCTTGCATTTAATCTTTATAGCAGCTTTTGGGAGACACAGGTCAGTTTGGAAAAGACATTCTGTCATTGTAGAATAACTCCACTAAGTATTTACCATTTTCTAGGCGTCACTTGAACACTCTTTGGATTCACTTATTAAACCAACCAACTGGAGTGGGCCTGTGAATGCCACCTGTGGTCTTGTCCTTCCGGTGGGTGAACAAGTGACAAGTAAACCATCTGGTACAATCTTTGGGATGGCACCAAACCCGTGCGCACACGGCTGAGGCAGAAAGTGCGCTGGTGAGCACCCTGGTGGGATGGCTGTTGGGCACCTTGTCCCGGCCTTGGCCCTAGCTCACCCCATGGACCTGCTCCGTCCAAGTGTCCTGGCTCTGGCTCTGTGGTCCTCGTCTTTCTCCCTCCTTCCTCCCCATGCCATGTAACAAGTCCACTGTCAAATGCCACCTATTTTACCTCCCAACTACGTCTCAGAGTCATTAGATTAGCTTCTATGTGTATCCCTTGCCTTACGCCTCTTTCACGTTGCAATGACTTTTTAACAGATAAATAGATCCCCACTCCCCATGCCATTCTTTTTCCTTGCAATATAATTCTGCTGGTGGGACTTTGTTGAAACATAGGTCAGATTATGTCCCTTCTGCACTGATAAATCCTCCATGGCTGCCACTGTACTGCTTAGAGGGCCCCCATGCCTCATCACCATTGTCCTCCAGCCTCTGCCCCTTCCAGGGCCCTCTAGGCAGCTCTGTGCTCAACGCTCTCCCCACCAGTGCTCCCTGGCCGACCGCTACCCACTCTTCAGATCTCAGCTATAAGCACGACTCCAGGGAGAGCTCCCAGGCTCCCAAACCAGAAGAGCATCTCCACTAGACTCTTGCTGGCAAGCTATGTTTCTCTCCCATAGAACGGCCCATGTCCTATGATTATGTATGTTACCATGAAGTTTATTGCATGTTCCACATTTAGTGATCATGTCTTACCCCAGAGTGTCAGCCTCACATAGCTGCGGTGCCAAGGAAAGTCTTGGCAACCCATAATATTTGCTTTGCAAGTGAAAGAATTAATACACAGAAGGAAATTATCACAGGTTGCAGAAAGGAAAATGCCTTTTGCTAAGGAGACTAGGTGGGGGACTGAGGAGAGGGTGGAATTGTAAGTTGGATGCCGAAAGATCTGATTGGAGCAGAAGCCATGTGGGTAAGGAAGTGGTTGGGGAGGCTGTGCCCCACAGGATGCCTACGTGCCTCTGAGATAGTGTGTTGGCTTTGCCTCAGTTATAGATGATATAACCTCTCTGTGGTTTCTAACCAATAAAGAACTAATAGAGAATATTTCTCTCTTTCTGTGCCCTGTAAGAATCCAATGACACTCAGCTTGTGAAACTCTTTTGAAGAACACAAAGCCATAAGCGTTCTAGAGGGTTATTTTTTTGCTATTCACACCTTAAGTTCTAGTTGGGCATGTTTTATGGTCAAGAAGAAATAGAGGGCAAAAAGTGGGCAGGCGGGGGAAGGGCCCTGCCCACGCATGCTCTGGTGCCAGGCTCCAGGAAGGCCTCTGTGGACCTGACCCGTCCTGCCGTGGGACCCAGAGGCAGCTGAGCTCATGAGCTGAGGTCGTCTGTACCGGGGAAAAACACTTCATCAGAGAAAGGGCAAGGGGAAGGGGGCAGCTGAGCCTTTCTTAGGAAGACTCAGAGCTTTTGAGACTCAGAGTTTTCCGGAGGACCGCCATGTCCATGACCTCTCCCAGTGTTATGGCCTTGCGGGTCACTTGGGTTCCCTTTCAGATCTCTCCTCATAGTTCCAGTACTGAGGATGATGCTGACCCAACAAAGAGGTGGCGAGGATCTCGAGTGCGAGCTTGGACCAGTGAGAGCTTGGGGTGCTGGAGAGATCCGCGTGGCTCCGCTGCAGCCCCGAGAGGCCACGGGCTCTGCAACAGCTTGGCTTCCCAGGAAGCATTCGGTGCATTCAGGGGGGTAAAGAGCTAAGAGCATGGCTGGGAAGCAAGATTTCAGCCCAGAAAGTGAGGACAGACAGCGGGAATGTTCCAGACCTCTGAGAACAACGTGCGGTGGGCACTCTCCCCTCAGTCTCTCCCCACCACCTCAGGTCAGGGACACTCATTTCGTACAAGTGCCCAGGACATAAGCCGAGGCTGGGAAGCAGGGTGGTTACGACCAGGGCTTCTGCCTCAGCCTGGACGCGTCCAGGGTCCCTCTTCCCACCTAACTGGCTTTGTGTGGTCCCGTAGCTTCCCTAAATCTCAATTTCCTCTTTGTCAGATTGGAATGATAAGAATCTGTACAGCCCAAGAGTTCTGTCACAATTAAATATGTTAATGTGTAAAAACAGGGCCCCACAGCAGAGTTATCTTTCCTTTGACACACAATGAATAGTTGGTTTTTTTTTTTTCATTTTGGTGAGTGTTCGATGAAAGCATTGAAAAAATGAGTGAGGAAGACACACATCTCTTCAACAGATTTGTGGTGCTGTGGGACATGGCCTGGCCCCATGGCTCCCTAAAGTATTTCTCCTTTCGTCTGACCCAATAGCCCGCCAAGTGTCATCTTCCCTCTGCATGGGGCCCTCGGCCTACTCCACTGGTGCCTGAGAGCTCAGGGGCTGAACCCCAGGGGGCTCCCCTTGTGGTCTCAGCTAAAAAGCTGGCACTAGATGCTGGGTGAGGACAGTGAGAAAAGGTGACATGGAAGTGGAGACGGAGTAGTGATCGTGCTGGTCTGATAGAAAGTCACACTATACGAGGCATGCGACCTCTGCTCTACGTGGGGGAAGAAAAAAAATAAGCAATTTATTTGCACATGGCTCATGGAAAAATAGCCTTGGAGGAAATTACTTATGTCATGAATTTATGTCTGGTTGTAAGACAGATTATACTACTGTACTGGCAAATGAGGTCAGAGGCGCAGGAAGGGCAGATGGCAGCGGGAGGGCCTGGCGCAGACAGGCAGCCTTGTCTGTGTGGCCCTGAGACAGCTGCGGACACGTTGTAAAGCGCTGGGTTTAAAATGTGTTGCTCTCTTAAGCCCCCAAAACAAACCTGGCATTTCATGTTGTGTGTATGTTCTGTATTCTTTGTATTTGTATTGAGCAATGTTTGAAGTATAATGTATACACAGCTTAAGTAGACACCTGAAGAGTGAGGAGCACCTGGAGACTCGTGGGCATTACTGTGCACTTCTGGGCAACTCTGTGGGATTCCAATTTAAATGCCTAAAGGGGCCCCAGGCAGGGAAAGTCAGGAGCTCCTGTGGGGTCAAGGGGGGAAGACACAGGAAGGTGGTGGGAGCTGCAGGACAGGAGACACTCGCACCTGCCAGGAAGGGCGGCAGCGTCTCCCCTGGAGCCACGCTGGAGCGCAGGGTTGCGGGCTGTGTTGAGTTTTCAGAAGACTACGGAGCACTGAAATCACGTGTGATCTGACCCAAACTCTTCACATTTACCTAATAGTTTTTAAAAGCCATGCAATTCACCCAGAACTTACATTTGAGCCCTGTGTGTCACCCCTGGTTTAGATGGAGCTAGGCATGCGTCACTTGTGGAAGGTCCCACGTCCACGCCTGTGTCCATGGCTCTGTGCACGGAGCAGGACCCATCTTTTTGCACAGGAAGAGTCAGGCGCAGCCCTCAGAGTGGGCAAGGGCAGGTCCAGAGCTATGGGGAGAAAGTTCTAGGAGCATCGGTTTTAAACCCATGTGGATCTGAAATTGAGCCCTAGGGCATTGCTTGCTAGATCTTCCCACCTAGCAGCCCAGGCAACCTCAGGGCCCTCATCTGGACCCAGGTAGTCGTGATGACTAACTCACAGCATGGGTGAGATGAAATTAGCAGTAATCACTTGGCATACTTCTAGGCAGATAGCAAACACTTAATAAATATTAGCTACTATTATTATTTCTCATAAAAACTTAGTCCATTTAATTTTATTATTTCTTTTGACTTTTGCCTCTCCTCCAGCTCTGTGTTTACCAGCCCCTGGATAGGTCCAGCTTCCCATGGTTGCCTGGTCTCCCTCATTTCGGGTGGGGCATGGGCAGTTTCAGTCCTCAAATTCTCACCCGCAGCACTCTGGTAGATATAACTGCACCATTCTGAGGCTGGTACTCCTGGCCACTGGTTAAGGGTAGATTATAAGATGTCCATTGTTGCTGTTGCTAGGGGGCTTAATATATGTGTAGTTCAAATTTATCTAGATTATTCTCCCCAAGGTCCGTCCCTTGCAGAACAAGTTCTGTACTCAACTGCTCTATTTATGACTGGCAGGATAACACAAATTATATGCATGTAAGAAATATATAGTTAACTTGAAACTATTATGCATAAGACAAACCTGCACTGAGCATGTCTTGATATAGAACAGCAATGTAAATCATTAAGGTAAGGTGGTTTTCTACTTAATAAGAGCCTGAGTGATAGCCACACATGCATATCAATAGTTCTCCTACTTGGGCCATCCACTGTCCAGTATGGCTGAGATCCCTCAGCCATAGAGAGGCTGGAGCTTATTGCGTGTGAGCTGCACCATTTGGTTGTTCTGAAGTGTTGGGCCATTAACAAATGAAAATTTTTGAATATCTCATGAATGTGCATGTGCTGCCATGAGTTTGAAGGCAAGCTCTTAAGCTCACACATTAAGCTTAATTAACATGCATCGAGAACTTTCTGTATGCCACTGTTTTTAACCTCTGGGTGGCAAATGTGAACAAACTGCAATCTCTCTTGCCTGAGGTTTGTGGTCTACAAATACCTACGCTGATGATCTCAATGTATAAGGTAGGGAAATTCTATGGCTAGGAGACATGCACCAGCCTCGGGCAGAGTGAGGACTCCTCGCACAAGAAGTGCTTCCTGTGGGTTGTGTTTGCTAAGCAAGAGGTTTACGGAGCAGTGAGCCATGTCAGGAAGCAACTGGAGTGGATTAACATGCCTTGGGTCATGAAATGCTGACGCAAACTTACGAAGCCAGCACTCATGCTCGCTCTCTCTCTCTCGCGCTCTCTCTCTCTCTCTCTCTCTGTTTCTCAATGATGAAATTGCAGCACACAGAGGATACATGACATAATCAGAATAGACTATAAGTAAGTGGTAGAATCAAGCTCTGAACTCCAGGAATCTGATAGCAGAATTTACAGTAACCTTTGTTTGTAGCGTTTGTTTTAGATGAAGTTCAGGCAAACAGCTGGGCAAAAGCATGGGTGGTGGGGGACACTGGAAGGATTTCTGGAGCAGAATGGCAAAAGGTAGAGAGGAAGGGGTGGCACAGCTTTCAGAGGAAGGGGACGTTCCTAAAACCCAGTTCATGAGACAAATCTAAAGGTAGCAACACTCTAGCGAGAGGTCTCGAAGCTATGTCTATTGGTCCAGAGAAGAGATGGTAGAGAGAAGATGAGGTAAGAGGAGAGGAAGTTTTCAGAAAGACTAGTTCTGTTTCCTGCAGCTTGGTGGGGTGACATCATGTTAAAACTTCATCTCATGTCAGAAAAAAAATGTGACATTTCTTTCAAATGAGAGTTTGAAGAATGAATACATGTCTTCTAACTTTTGCAGTTCTATAGCAATGTAGAAATCAGTCACATAAACTAGAAGGCTATCGTACAATGGACCTAGGAACCTGCTGTAGGAAAGAAAAGGCAGGCAGGCTTGGCACACCCTTGCAATAGCATGACTGAACCTTTGGAGGTCATTTTAAGAGGCTCATTGAAGGTCAGCGCGCCTGTGGTAGCTCACGGTCGCTCACAGCCTACGTACACAGGTGGGCGACACTTGCCAAGTCTGCCTGTCCGCCAGTCTGGTGGTGTGGCCGGGTTTCACCCCAAGAACAGGCAGGCACGCTTGCCTGGAGTGGAAGCCCAGCGGTTCCTTTATTCGCGTTCGTTCTTTCTCTTCTGGCTTCAGGCAGATGAGCATTGTGATCAAGGATACTGAGCGAGGTGGAGGCTTGGGCTCAGTGCGCACAGGAGGGCCGTGGGCCGCTGGTTGTGCTCTGGACTCTATCAGGCTGATGAATAACTGCTGTGCTAAGCAACTAAGGCTTGGGAGCTTTGGTCAGAGCAGCGAAGAGCCATTGACACACCTTGTGAAATAGGACGGGATTTTGAAGACCACCAAGACAAACCATACCCTGACCTAGGAAGACAATTAAGTGCCCTGAACCCAGAAAAGGCAGACTTTACGAGCACATGGAGCAACTGACGGCCTTCCAGGCTGGGGCAGAACCTCATTCCGTGGCATCCGAGCCTCTTGCTCCAACACTGCTGCTTTAGGAAGCGCCCTTCTGTGAACCCTTGGCTTTCAGACCTAGGGACTCTGGCCTCTGTGCGCCACACAAGCTGTGCACACGCTGGTGATCTGGTTTTAGTTTCTGTTTTCCTTGGAAGCTCAGTTCCTCCTTTAATCAACTGGGAATAATAAAATAAATAATAAATACTATTCATAAAACTAGCAGTAGAAGTGCAAAGGGATATACAGGAAAGAAGCTGGTCAGGGCTTCCTGAAGGAAACTCAGCTGGCAGCCCGTGGGCCCCTCTCCGCTGTCCTAAGCACTTGCCCTGGCCCTGGCCTTGGCCTAGCCACACATGGCACACTCTGTAGAGGGGACTGGTGGTGACTGGCAGCATAATACAGCGGCTCAGACTCTGGCCTTACACATCTTCTGGGTTCAAAAGCCTTTGGAGGTGGTGAAGAGCTTCACTACAAGTTAATTATTGAAATATGCTTAATCACCAAACACAGATCTCTCAGCTGTGGATCACTTAAGTTTTCCTCCCCTTTTTACATCCTTCCCAATCATCCTCTGTCTCACAGGCCCAGTGCCTTTCCCAGAAACTCAAAACACTTACCAGTGTTCCTTTTATGCAGTAGAAGAGGCTGCGGTGAGTCAGGAGGGTATTTTCAGCCCATAGAATGGTGGGGAACCTGAGGCACGCTGCCATCGCTGGCTGGCTGTTATTATTGAAAGCTCTAGAAATTTTGCCATCATTGTCTGGATTTCTGGCAGGCTGGGATAGTGAGATCCGTTTTTAGCATGGCGTGTAGTACACTCTGGAATTATACCAGTGGATCTAGGACCCCTTCTGTAGCACGGTGACCAGGGAGGCCTGAGCTTATAGCTTCCTCACATGTAAAACTTAGCTAAGAACACTGCTCCGAGCGGTCCTTGTAAGGATGAATTGGTTAATGATGCCGCTTAGCAGGGATGGATGCTGTACACTGTGGCAGTGGCCAGCGGCCCTTCTGACTGCCTGTGTGCCTTTAGGAGCATCTGCAAGGAACCCGGAGGGGAGGCCGCCCTTCCATCCTCTCAGGGGTCCTGTGGTGCTTGTCCTGCTTAGGCACCACCTTGGAGGCTGTGTTTGAGCTTCGTTTGGGTCTCTCTAAAAGGATAGCATCTTTGAGAAGCTTTTGATCCCTCAAAGCTTGGGTTCAGCCAAAGGTCATCTCCACCTGAAAGGAGGGTCTCCTTTACTCCACCACTTTGACTCCTTTGATCATAATGGCCGCATTTTCTCTTATTTCCCTCTCCTCTTTCCTGATTCCTTCTAGGTGCTGCAGATGCAGGACATTTTCACACGCGTTTCCCCCTCTCTCAGGGTCCTACACCTCGGCACACATTCTGCTCACTAAGGACATAAAGGCCTTGGGGCCACCAGCTGCATCCGCAGGACTTTGCCACCTGAACTTCTGCGGATTTTATTTCCCTCATCCGCATATGAAGAAGAGGAAATGAGTATTTTCTAAGGTCTCCACTCTGACACTTTAGAATTAAAATGTCCTTGCCTGTGCCCATTCGTTTATTCGGTGAATAAGTATTCCATTACTCCCATGCATAGGCCTCCACAGCAGTAATTAATTTGTTGCAGTATAATTGTTTGTTTATATCTCAGCACTGGGGACATAGATAGAAAGTGGTAGGATCCCTGTTTTGAGGCACTGACAGTGTCTCAGGAAAGGTGCAAACAGGCAGTTGTACTCTAATGATCTAATGACTGCCAGGGAGGCTTGTGCAAGTTTCAGAAGAAGCCATCAGGGTGGCCCTGGCCAGGCCCAGGTCAGTGCGAGGTATAATGTACAACCGTTGACAAAATGTATTTCACTAAGCAAATGAAGACTTTATGACATTTTTAACCTGTGACAGTGCTGCCCTTGAGAAGCTCACAGGTTAAGGCAGCACACACACACACACACACACACACACGCACACACCAGTAGCTCAGTATGTCCCACTGTGTGACACAAGCCTGGGTAGTGTCCCCTACACACATGGGAGAAACAGCGGATGGGCTCGCACTCCTGGCCCTTTGAGTTGAACCTGTTGAAGTCAACGTAAACCTGGGGAAATGACCTACAGAAATACCATAAAACGACGACCAGAGCTGGGCCAGGCACAATGCAACAGCAAGGAGGATATTCTTTCAATGCACGGGATTGGGAGGAAAACCAAGAAGTAATGAAGTCCAGGCTGGTCGAGAACGGAGAAGGAGGCCCCAAGCGCACTGCTCCAGCCCCCGTGCTCACTGGCTGAGCCACCTAGAGAAACCCACCGGCCCGCGCTTTGTGAGTACGCAGAGGGTGTAATGTGCAGGTGACAGTTGAATAGGCGACAAGGCCCAAATGAAGCAGGCGCTGTGGCAGTGCTCTGAGGGCTGGTGAAGACTCCCGCGGCCGCGATTCCCAGGAAGAGGAAGAAAGCTTGCGCTGCGGGCACTCAAGCTGCGTGGAAGGGAGGCCGCGCTTCTGTGCACAGTGGCTCCTGGTCCGCGCGCCTGGGGCGCAAGGCGGAGCGCGCGCCGATGGCGCCCGCCTCCATTCCCCAGCCGGGCTCCTACTCCAGCAGCGCATCAGTAACCCCTGCCATCCCGCCTGCCCTTCAGCGCGTCACAGTCATCATTTTTAAAATCCAAGCTCTTCGTGATTGTTAACCTTACTTCAGACTTGCTCCGGATCCCATTTTTCTCGTCACAGCAAATAATCTCCAAGCCAGAGCCTTGTCTCTCTCAGCCCACATTGCTTCTCTGTCCCCGCCAGCTCACACTGTCCCCAGGCCGCCAGCTCACACTGTCCCCAGGCCGCCAGCTCACACTCTCCCCACGCCGCCAGCACGGTCCCTCCCCAGGACCTGCAGCCGCTCCCTCCTGGGCCTGCGGCCTCCCTGCACTCAGCCTCTGGGCTCGCTCTGCCTGCTGAGGCCCTGACGGTCCCCATGGCAACTGTACACGTAACTCCTACGCATACAAGGTTCCGGTGACCCCTAAGGGCCCAGGGGCTCCACACTTCTCAGCGGGAGCCGCTGAGTGGAGACATAAGGTTCTTCATGGAGCCACTGAGTGGAGACGCAAGGTTCTTCATGGCCGGAGCCTGCCTGCCTTCCTGGCCTCAGTTTACCAATTCGTTATTTACGAAGACACTGTCCTCGAGCTCCTCAGCTCTCTTCTCTATACCTTTGCTCGTGATTTGTCCTTGCCCTGGGACTCCCTTTCCCTTCTCTTGGCCTACAAATGACTGTTGCTTAAATCGAGGTCCCCTAAGCAGCGCCTCGAGGGAGGAATTCTCAGCGCCCTCCCTTAGGTCCCTGCGCCACACGCAGCGAAGCTGGCGACTTCCCAGGCGGTCCCTGGCCCAGGGCATTCTCACGTACCCAGGCTTGAGCCAGCTCTTCCCACCTCCATGCCCCAGACTGGAGTGCAGGAACAGCCTGGCTAGAGGCATGTAGCTGTGCACGAACCGGCCGGGGGCGCAGCTGGCCACCCACGGCCCTCTTTCTGCAGATGCTGCCTGTGTTCACACATCTCCCGTCTCTAGAGCTCCATTCTGACTCATATTTCCACCCAAATGGCCGATTGTCAAAGTAACAGAGAGTTAGAATTCAGACGACAATAGAAGGAAATAGAAACAAAGAATAAAAAGAGGAGGGAAGAAAGAAACAATTGAGAAAGGGAAGGAGGACAGGCAGAAAAAAAGAGACCAAGACAACAAATTATCATGAAAATAGAGCTTTTAACATTATGAAGAGTGTCCAGGACACATCCTAAGGAGAGAATGAATAATATCCTTTATTGGATGACTAAGAAGAAAGCCGTCTGATAATGCATCCGCCCGCCGAGGCCCAGCGCTCTACTCTGGATTCCCCTCTGAAGCTATAGCGCCAATTTTCCTTCATTCCAACACTCTGCAATTAATTCTTCAAGAATCCCCTTCTGATATCACTTCTCCCAAATGTGTAGCTTTGTGTTTTCTGCCCTCTGGGGCGGTGTCATCAGAAGAATGCTTGCAGCAAAGCGTCTGAGAGAGAAGTTAGTGATCCTGTTTTGCAGCATTTAGCAAAGCCAAGTGCCCACTGAGCAAGATTCAGATCTCACCAATCTGCAGCTGAAATAAAGATATAGTTCTTTATGTCGATTGCATTTGTCATTACTGTTATTTCTTTTATTTCAAATAGAAGTTTTAAAAAATCTCATCCGTTCTGGACTGCTCCCTAGTTGTCCTGTGATTTATGGGGTCTCCTGTTCATGGTCTCCCACAAGTCAGAGCCAGGAGGAGACCACCCCCTGGCCCCCTTGCTCACCTCTTTCCCCAGGATCCAGCCCCGTGCATGCTGCCTATGCTAGAGTCCAGCTAAGAAAGTGAGGGTCTATATAGCCAAGCATGTCTACCAAAATGATGACGAAGAAAGTCAGTTGCGATTTGGTTTCCATGTTTATTGAAGAAGACAGTCCTTTGTTGGCATTTACTTTGGCAGCTGGCACCATTATAAAAATATGGTACGTGCTATAAGAACCAATGCTCCTTGTCGGACGCCAGGCATATCATTAGCCACTGAGGTCTCTGATGACTTTGAAAAACACAGAAGATATTTGTAGAGATAAAGGATGACAAGTTTTGACAATGAAGTGTAAAAGCGGCAGAGATAGCCCACACTAAGCTAATTATCTTGCTATGGTGTGGGCATTAGTTTTGTCTCGTGTGTAGACGGATGCAGTTGTGGAGGTCAGCTATTTATTTGCATTCCAAGGATAATGGATCTATTCCTTACTATAGATGAATGTGCTAAGTTACTGCTAGAGAAAGGCTCATATTATTCTTAATTTGAGTCTTGGGCCTAAAACAGCATTAGGGGCGATGGAGATTACCCACTAAAAGCACACTCATTGGGAACACTGGAGAAAACTGTTTCTGTCAATGTTAAGATGGCCCTGAGATCTTCCTCTTGTGAGGTAGATATGGATTCCTGTCTACAGCTGGACTATGCTACTTCTAAATGTCTTCTCTGGCCCTGGGATGCTCTGAATCTTTATGAGCCCATACAGAATTAGCAAGATGGTGAATTAATGCCTAGTAATTCTCTTACTGAACCAATAAATGCAAGACTCAGTAAAGGAGACTTCAAAGCAAAATGACATCATGAAAGCTACCTTGGTCTATCACATGTCCAAGTGTCACATGTCACTAGTAAGCTCAATACTTGTATGTGTGTGTGTGTGTGTGTGTGTGTGTGTGCATGCACACGCACGTGCTGCTGGAACTTCCATCTGTCCATCCTTCCTTTGTGGGACTCTCACAAACGTTAAGGTGTTTATGCTTCTCAGTAAGGAATCATTATGTTTGTAACAATAAAAATTCTTCTCTGTGAGGAGCTCAGGGTATAGTGGTGAGAAATAAAAATTAGCAACACAGGATAGAATGTCAGATGGGGGGGGCCGGTAACTGTTTGAAAGTTGTCACAGCAGAGCCAGAACATGGCACATCGTAGCTGCTGCATAACTGGACCCAGCGTCCGTGTCGTGGATGGCAGAGCACAAGGCTGGGCACAGTGGCTTTGTGGCTGCCTCTGTGCCAGGGCAGGAGAGGAACACACAAGAGGCTCTCAGGTGACATGGTTGAGCCAATGTGCCTACGTCAGCACATTCACCTTCACCTACTGTGTGAGAAAGATCAACTGCTAAGCCTTGACCTTCACCATGTCTGTTGTGCGTCCAAGACAGGAACCACATTCTTTTCGCTTGTTAGTAAGTGCGGGGTGTGTGTGTGTGTGTGTGTGTGTGTGTGTGCGTGCACACACGCATGCACATGGCAGCTACTGGGGATCAAGCTCTACCACAAAACTGTATTTCCAACTGCTTGGTTTGCCTCTAGGTGTCCTCCAAGCCTCATGGGGTCATAGATAAGGCATTTTTAAAATTAATTAATTAATTAATTGTCTTTTTGAGACAAGATCTTGCTATGCAGCTCAGGCTGGCCTAGCATTCACTTTGTAGCCCAGGTTGGTCTTGAACTCAGAACAATCCTCCTGCCTCAGCCTCCTGAGTGCTGGGATTACAAGTATGTGTGACCAAGTCTGGCTTAAATATTTTTATTATTAAAGAGAATACAAAAAATAGTTAAATTAGAAATGATATAGAATTTCAGTGAATGAAATGAGAGGAATTCAACAGTGGTTGTTATATTGCATATTGTTAACTTTCAATTAGTTGTTCAGATTATCAGACAGAAGCCTGTGAGATTTGTTGAAAAACTATATAAATTAGAAAGGACAAAAAATTAAGAATTAACTGCTACTTTCAATAGAGCAACAGAAATCTGCAGTACAATTACCCAAATTATCCTCTAGATGTACATATATATTCTTTCTCTTTCTTTCTTTCTTTCTTTCTTTCTTTCTTTCTTTCTTTCTTTCTTTCCTTTCTTCTTTCCTTCATGCCAGTTGTTCCTTCTCTTTGAACAGTTTCTTTTTCTTTCACAGTATCCATTGCCCCCTTCAGATTTTATGTACTCTTTCTGGTTCTTACACTAGGAAGACAATATGATGTTTACACCTGTGGGTTTGATTTATTTCACTTAAGAGCATGGCCTCTAGTTGCATCCATTTACCTATAGAAGCCCTGAGTTTACCTTTTTAATAGCTGAGTGATACTCCATTGCTAAAAAAATACATATTTTTGCCAATTCCTCAGTTGGGGAGCATTTGGGTTGTTTCCAAGATTTAGCCATGACAAACTGTGCTGCTATAAACATGGGTGCCCATATGCTGCTGTGGTGTGACATTTTCAGTTCATTTGGGAAAATACCCAAGAGGGGAATAGTTGGGTCAATGGGACCTCTAATCCTAGTTTTTTTGAGGAATCTCCACACTGATTTTCATAGTGGTTATACCAGTCTGCTCTCCCGCCAGCAATGTAGAAATGTTCCTTTTCCCCCACAGATCATCTAGCATTTGTTATTGGTTGGCTTCTTTTTTAAAAGCAATTAATTAATTAATTAATTAATTGGTACAAGGTCTTGCTATGCAGCTCAGACTCATAGTGATCCTCCTGTCTCAGCTTCCCCAGGGCTGGGATTACAGGCATGCGCCACCATGTCTGATTTCAGTGGTTGGCATGGCGTGCAGTACTGGGGATCGAACCTGGGTCCTTGCGCTTGCCAGGCTGGTACTTAGACTGCCCAGCTGGCTATCCTTTTTGACAGAAGAAAGAATCTCAGTATTGTTTTAATTTGCATTTGTCAAATGACCAATTTGCAGAGGTGGCAGATTGTAGAGTGTGTGATGCTGGGATTAAGAAGGTGTGAGTGGTAATTCAGCCCGCTGATGGGCTCATTACCTCCCTAACATCAGTAGCCTGGTTACAGTGTGAGGCATGGAACAAGGCTCATCTTCTCCTCGCTGGCGCTGTCTCTGCTGCCCTGCATGGCGTCCCTTCTGGGAGGCCTGTGTGCCACTCACCCTGCCGTGGGGCCAGCCAATTGCAGACCGGGAGCATCACAAGGCTTTCCTTCCCTGACCTGTGGGTGCTAGGTACTTGGTCTCAGTGATTAGCAAAGTAGCTAAGACATCAGTGCTTTGTTTTTTTCGACTTTTTTACATTGAGATAGAGTAACTGCGTTATCCAGGCTGGACTTGCACTTGAGATCCTCCTGTCTCCGCTCTTGGAGTAGCTGGCCTTATAGGAGGATGGCACTATCCCAGGCTGAACCGAATGATTTTTGAAAATTTAGTATGACTGTAATTGAGGTGCAGAAAGATTTATATACAATAAAGAATTTTTATGTAAAATACGAAGTTTTCAGTCTATAGAAATGGAGAATTCTATTTATTTCTAGAAAAATACTTCCTTCTTTTTTTTTTTCTTCTTTTGTTTTAGGACAACTTATCAGAACAGAGCAGGCTTGGCAGTGGGGCTCCCAAGGCAAGCATTCCATAGGACATGATTCAAGTGAACACAGGCCTTTCCTGGTGTGGGCCTGTGAAGCGGATGCCCAGCTCCTCTCAGGACCGCGCGGCTACGTTGATCCAGCCGCGGCCACCTGGGCTCATGAACGGTCTCCTGATGCTACTTGCATCTTTCCTTTTTGTTCTTTCATGGAGTTCATGCAGGAGATGGGTAGGGAAACCAAAGGCTTGGGACAGACTCAGTGAGAAGAGAGGCACGGAGTCTTGGTGTTGTTGAAACTCATCCTGGAGCAGAGAAGGGGCCTCCCTGGGCCACTCTGAGCTGGCTCTGGCCCCGGTCTGTCAGCCCATGAGGACTTCACCAGGAGCAAAGGCAGGGAAGCTTTTGGCAGGAAGGGAAAAGGAGAAGACCCTTCCTGCCGCCGTGAGAGGACGGACACATGGCCGCCCCGATCTCACTGGGGTGTGTGAATACCACCCGTGAGAGACACAGGCACCCCTGAAACCAGGGGGAGCGCTGCTGGGTAGATGGAGGCTTGGCAGTCATACTGATAGAGTTCTGTCATTCAGAGCACTTCTCTGGAGGTGACCTGGCTTCGCGTCCTAGACCTCGATGTACTGCAATGCAATCAGGAAACCCAGGGGCATGTGCGTGTCACCTGTTGATGGGCTACAAGGAAGCCTCTCTGCAGCTCCTTGACACACTCCCTTTGCCCATGCAGCTTCGCACAGCCTTCCTGCTAGGCCAACGCCCAGCCAGGGACCCTGAGATAGCAGACACCTAGTAGGTCCCATAGGACCCTGACGCAAGACAGGTACTGCTCTATGCCATGAGATTCAGAGATTGCTTATTATGCAGTTGTCGGGCAAGGGGCAACGAATGTATCCTTTGAAGTCAGTGACATTGAGGGTGTTACACAGTCCCTTTGAGTCTCAGCTTTGTAATTTTTTAAGCTATAAAATATTCATAACAACATCTACCATGCTAGACTATTTTGAGAATCCAATGAGTTGACTCAGCATGTAAGATGTTATTATTTCTTAGAGAGACTAAAGCCTGAACATGGGAATTTTAAGGCCTCCTGGAGTGGCCATCTGCTGTGTTCCTGCCTTAGGGGTCATGTTCTAATCAATGTGTTTGCACCCTAGACCTGAAGGGGAATGTGCACTCGGGCTGCCTGACAGTGTCTTCCGAGCCTCAGAGGGCGACCCTGGGGAGATTCTCTCAGAAGAAAGTTTTAAGCAAGCTGAGTGTTCGCAGAATTGGCATCACAATGGTTAAGGGCCAGGGGCCAGAAAGCAAAACATCATCTTGATAACATTGCCTGTGAAAAGCCCATGGAGAGGTGGAAAAGTGCAGGGAAAACAGCAGTGGCGGACAGCTTTAGATCTGAGAAACAGAACAAAATGGGGACACCACATGTGCTAACTCTGGGAGTCGAGCAGCTCATCTAAACTCGGTGATCCTTGGCTTTATGGCATGTAAATGAGAATACAAATGAGCAGCTTTCAGCGTTATGGAGGACATTTAATGAAACGCATGCGTCTAAGCCATCTGGGACAGAGTTGCAGCTCTTATAAAGGGGTGGCATTTGCATTGGGGTAAAAGAACTTGGGGAGCAAAGAGCCACTGATATCATCAGCAATTCCAGGTGAGGATCTGGAGAATTTGGATAAAGAGTGCAGCTAAGAAATCAGACTTTGTGTGCGAGTCCACTTCAGTGCCTGGACTCAACTTTTGTTTTGCATCCATTGTGCTGTGTCTGGGTACAGTGTGGCACAGAACAGAAGCTGGGGTCTGTTTTTGAATGTGCAAAACAGCGAGAAGAGTATGCTCTACATATCTGCTTCATGTTGCTAAACACGCAAAAACCTTCCTATCAATTACCTGCCTTCTTCCCGTGTCTCCCTAGTGCTATAGTCCAGTCCTTCTTGTAGTCTGCTTGAAACTAGGACTCTAAATACCAGCGTGGTACTTCATGTTTGCGCTGCACTCAGACATAGGTGGAGTACCGTCACATTCTTTCCCAGATGTTATTGTGTTATTTATCTCCTCAACAATTCTGCCTTATCCTCCATTTGAAGCCAAGGGAACAGACGTTGCAGAATTAAAGAGTATGTTCCAAATCATAAAGTTAGGGGATGCGGGTCCACACTTGAAAGTGACATGCAGACTCCTGGAGAAGCTTTCTGGGCTGGCTGTTCTGCTAAGTCCTGGCCCTCCGATTTCTCTCATCGCCACGAAGGGCAACGTGTCTCAGTGGCAGATGCTTTGTACCCCTCACTGGTCACTGTTCCACCTTCTTGCCTTCCTTGTGAATCTACAACCTCTTTCCACATGTAAGTTGCTTCAGAAAAGAGGGCCGTAGGTCTGGGCCTAGGAAACAACGTGCAGGTAGCATAGGCCACCTGGCGGTCTCGTCTCCCTTGCCAGTAGCTGCTGTAAAGAAGAGGCTGGGGTCCAGCTTGGCTAAGGAGTTGAAGGAGAAATCTGCTGGGGATTTTCAGAAAAGGCCCTCCTCCTACACCGCCAACCCTGAGAAAAGGGGATGGGTGAGGCTGAGAGGAACCCTGGCGCCCGCCTCCTCTGTGGCTCTGGGTATCGCGACGTGCGGGTCAGGTGGCCGGAGCTGCTAGGGCCATTTCAACTTGGAGACAAAGCAAAGCCTAACGGAAGGAAGACGCTGAGCTAGAGCCCTGAGACCTTTGATTAGAAGTGCACAGCTGACTAGAAATGCCTGCTTTTGAGACTCTCAGTGTAATAATTCAAAGTTCTGATTGTCTGTGCTCCTTTGAGTCACATATCTACACTTGCTTTTGGGATTATCCTAGCTAATACATCTTCCTAATGGGGATGGTGGTCCCCCTTTGCCATTGGCAGAACTGAAAAACTAGTTCAAGTTGCTCAAGGCTTTGATGCACAAAATTAGAGTGTGGGATTTGAGCTTTTGTGTATCTGACTCGGAAGACTTTGAGCTCTTAGAACACAGGGCAGCGCTGCCTTCCTCCCACCCACTGCCTCTGCTTTTCTCTGCCTGTGCTTCAGGGCAGCTGGAGGGCAGAAAAGAGCCAGGCAGGCAGATGCTCTGATGCCTCCTGAGGAGGGAGGGGAAAGCCGGGAGCAGCTGGCCACCAGGTAAACCGCCGACGCACCCTTACGCAGGCCTTACCCATCCTCCTTCGTCCTGTGCCTCTCATCCCCAGAGAAAGCCTCTCAGAAAGGTGGAAAGAACAGAGGCCCGGGGAGCAAGGGGCATCTGTCAAGTTCTAGCTTTACCATCTTGTAAGACTGTTGCTCTGGGCAAGTCCCTTAATCTCTCTGAGACTCAGCTTTTCATCCTTCAAATAGGAATAACAACCTCTGGGTTGTTTTCTTCCAGGGTTACGGTGAAGATGACAAGAGAGCAGGCGTGCGGAAGCTCTTTCCACTGCAGAGGATTAAAGATTGCTATTATGAGAGAAGCTGTCCTCAGGGCAGACACGGCCTCCTCGCGATGAGCAGCAGAAACAAAGGATACTACTGCTCCTTCACGCGAGCGCTACAACTCTGCTACTGCTTTTGATAAGTTTCTAATTTGTAGGTTGCAAACTCAAGCATTCTCCCCACTGAACGCTGCTCTGAAGGTTAATGAGTGGAGTACGTGGTTTTCAAATCCCAACAGTTGGTGTTAATTGGAAGCAAACACATGCCTGATCTCTCAAAACAAGACCGTCAGGTAACGTCACGTCAGAGCAGCCTTCTCCTGTGCCACGCAGGACGCTCTGCGGGCGGCGGCATTGCCAGGGCTTGAAATCCCATGCATGACTGCCCTCCTCCCCACAACTACATCTCTCTTATAAAAACAACAAACTGGAAGGGGGGGAGGGGGGGGGGAGAGAGAGAGAGAGAGAGAGAGAGAGAGAGAGAGAGAGAGAGCGAGCGAGCGCACAATTTAGGTGAACAATATTTTTAAATAACTTGAAACTATTGGATTTAATTAAAAACAACTCCAGACATGGCTGGCATCTGCTGGTTATTCATGGTGGAATAGTTTATATCCTCCATAAAATATAGTCTGGAAGTGCAGTGTAAGGTGCAGGACAGGACATTCAGGGCCATGGGAAGGGATAATGGTAAAAGGGAATGTATACAGTGATGTACAAGGTCATGGGATGCAAGTAAGATGTAACACACACACACACACACATACACACACACACACACACACACACACACATACAGCGGGCAGGAGCCCTATGGAAGGAGAGGGTTTCAAATTCAACGCTAGACAGACATTGTTAAACTCAAACTTCAGTTTTCCCCCCTTCCGCACAAAGCTATAGGTTATAAAATAGAGACATTGCTTCCAAAACATATTTCTCCCAGCTGATCTCATCTTTCCCTGCTGCCGTGTGCAGGCATCACGCTAAGCTCCACACACGTGTCTGCCCTCTGTCAGCGCTGTCCGTAGTCCTGCGAGCTAAGTACCACTGTCATGCTCATGTCACAGATGTGGACTGAGGATTAAGGGTGGGCCCCAGATTACAGCTGATCAAAGGGGAACTTGGAGAGGAACCCTGGCTGGTGGCAGAGCCCGCTCGCTTACGCGATGAAGCCAGCCGTGTCTTAGGTGATGTCGCTGTGCAAGCATAACATGGGTATGAAATTACACAACCTGCCCAGGGCCTTGGGGCCAACGATATTTTTATTATATACTTGAAATAAAACTGAAAGATGGCTGGAGATCCTGACACCCAGGTTCTTTCCCCTTCCTCCACCTTGGGGCACCGACTGCTTGGCTTCAGGCTGCACCCGCAGCCCCACCATTCCAGGAGGCCCCAGCACAGCCTCTTCCGGGCTCCACCTCCAGACTCTTAATTTATCCTTCAGCATGAGCTCTCAGACATGGACCCTGCCGCGTCGTGTCCCCACGTGAACTGAGCCAGCCACCTGCAGGACAAGCCCTGACCTGGCAGGCTGCGTGGGGGCCCTGGCGACCCCGCCTGGCTGCCGTCTGCCCTTTCACTGTGTCTGTCCCTTTTACAGAAGAGGCACAGAAGTGGAACACCAGGACTTCTTCAAGGCATAAGAAATGCAGGAGTCACGGACCCGTAGAAGATTCTGCATCAGCAGCAATAAAAGAATTAACTTTTGCTGAAGTTTGCCCTGATTTTATATATTTTTACGCAAAAACACTGAGTTTTTCAACACAACTTCCTTCTAGGATTTTCCCCGCAGGCACCACCCAGCACTGCCATGGCTCTGTGAGCTTCTCACACTGGTGCGCCTGCCTGGGTCCCTGGCTCTCACTTTCCAACTTAACCATTAGACGCAGTCATGTCAGCATCGGGGCTCCACCAGGCTTCTAGAAGGTACTTAAAATGGTCTGATGTAGATGAAAAATTCTAAGATTTGAAGAAAAATTAGCAAAATTCAGACTGGGTCACATCTGTCTTTACCTTTCACAAGACCCAGGGGAGCTGGGGTACCCAGGAAACATAACTGTGATGAATCCGGGGTAATTCTCCCTCCTGCTTGGAGGCCCATGATGCGCAGGGACGTCTACCGGGCTTCAAGCATCCTTCCGGCGGTGATCTCCCGGAAGTCGTTCCTGAGAGCGCGGAGTGTCTGGTGCGTGCTCGCGTCTGGATTTGCTCATCTGTTTCAAGGGATCTTTCTCTAAGCAGGTAATTTCCAGGGAATTCTACCCAAGAAATAATACTTCTGGGCCAGTACCTGCCTGCTAAGAGTGAGGTCCTGAGTTCTATTCCTGGTACAGAAAAGAAAGCCTACGTATCCTGTGACAAGCGCAGGCCCAGCTGTTCTCACATGTCACCCCAAGGGGTGGGCGCAGCGCCATCACCTTGATTTTACGTGAGAAGGCGGGGGCCAAGAGAACGAGGCGTACTATAGTTTATTTTTATAATTACAATTTTGTAAATTTTAAAGAAGTTATTTTATTTATTTATTTATTACATACAGGGCCTCACTATGGAGCTCAGACTCGTACTGATCCTCCTGTTTTCAGCCTCCCGAGCACTGGGATTACACATGTGCACCACCACACCCAGACTCAGTCACTGGCTCAGCACACCCCCGGGCAGGGACCAGTGTGGCTTGTGGTGCTGGGGACTGAACCTTGGTATCTGCATTTGCCTAAGAAGGTGCTTAGTTCACTGAGCAATCTCGCCAGCACACCATTTTATTTATTTATCTATTAATTTATTTTTAAAACCTTAGAAACAATATAGAATTTTCTAAAAAAAAAATGAGAGTAATTCAACGATGATTATTATAGTGCATATTGTTGTCCTCAAATTAGTTGTTCAGATTACCAGATATAAACGTGCAAATTAGGTTAAAAATTATGAAAAGTTAAAAAGGAGAGAAAAAAGCAACTTTCAGCATTAATGGCTCCTTTCAATAAAAGTCGGCAGAGTGGGGAAGGAAAGCCAGCCCTGGTACAGCGGAGGCTGAAGTTGGCTTGGTGGGGAGCAGCCACCTCCACCCGCCTTGGGCTGGCAGGTGGAAGGACGTCGGGGAGTGTAACCCTGGGGACTTTCTGCAAACTTGGTCCACAGCTCCCGGGAGAGGAGTTCATCTGTCCGCACAGCCACTGGTCTCTGGTCTGCTCCAACCACTTGAGAAAGTCTTCAGGTCTCTTCTACATGTTCTGTTATTTGGCAGGCTAACACCCTAGGCCACGTCAATTTATAGCTCAGTTATAACATGTTAGCTAGGTTTTCATTTGGGAATACAGTTGGACATCAGAGAGCAAAGACTGTCCTTTGAACAACCTAAAACATGAAGAAGTTTCAAGTTAAAAGGTCTGAAGGACTCAGAAAAAGACAGGTGAGTTCCCTTGAACTCATTAGATAAGGCTTTAAGAGGGATGAACGTTGAGCTCAATGTTCTATGTAGCAAAGGAGAACGTAGGTCCAAAAACAAGAATCCTAAGTTCAGTAGTGTGCCGAGGGTACCTCTAGCTTTGGGTATGCACTGACTACTTAGCCACAGTTATTCATGCTGGAGCGGAAACTACTTTTTTTTTTTTTTTTCTTTTTTGTATTTTAGGGAAGGGTCTACAGGGTGCTCAGGGTCTCACTACTAGATCAGACTTGTGGTGATCCACCTGTTTGCAGCCTCCCAAGTGCTGGATTACAGGCATGCACTACCACACCCAGTGTCAATGGCCATCTCAGCGCACCCCGGCCCTGAGGGGGATCTGCTTAAAGTGGCCATTCACCAGCTGCTGTTTGGGTTGCTAAAACCCCCCATGGTATATTTGTTTATATTTTGTCTCATTGTCAAAAGATCTGAAGTTGTAAATGTTCTTTCACTTTACAGGTGAATAAATGATGATTCAGGGATGTTAGGAAACTTGCTCAACGCATCAGCACCAGTTAATAGCAACACTGTTTGCTAGTAGATGGACGTTCTGTCCCAGGCGGTCTCCACTTTCGATATGTTTATGCTGCTGGGAGCTCGTTTCCACCATTGTTGCGCCTGTTTGTAGCTCTCCCACTTGTTTTCTGGGAGAGAATCTAGGTTCTGTGACAGCAACTCAGACTCCTATTGATCCTCCTATTTTCAGCCTCCCCAGCACTAGGATTGCAGGCGTGTGCCAACGCTCCCAGGGGCTGGGGCCTGCAGGGCATGTGGTGCCGGGGATTGAACCCCAGAACCCTAGGCAGGCACTAGGCCCACTGAGCTATCTTGCAGGCCCTGTTAGCATATTTCTTGCACTGAATTCAGTATTTCTAGGGTTCTGCTGTTGCCTAGGCACCACAGCCTGTGAGATGTACTTGACCAGCAAGAGGGACGACATCTTGTGCTGCAGTGCGGGGTCAGCTATAGCTCATCGGGGCAAACAGGAAATTCACAAGATAAAGAAGATAAGGAATTTGGAAAAAGCATGAGTGCTGTGAGGAAAGGAGACACAGCGTCGGGCAAGCGGGGGAGCGCGGAGCATAGCGTGGCTTGAAGGAGGGCGGGAGCCCAAGCCAGGGGACAAAAGAGGAGGAAGCGGAGGATGAGTAAGAGCCCAGCACGTGGACAGCCTGGACGTGTTCAGAGCCCCGTGAGCAGTAGAGAGAGCCGCAGCTGAGGGTTACGTGGGGCCTTGAGGGTGCTTCTGATTTTAGTTGAGGCCAAATGCAATAGGCAGGCATTAAAAAATAATAAAGCGATGACCACGGGGTTAAAGAAATAGGATTGTGCGAGAGTCTCTTGAAGATAAAATTGAGAAAGCAGCCTGGTGGGAGCAGGGTGGGCGACGAGTCCCCTGGGCCTGGAGGGCGGTTCCCAGGCTGGGCCCAGCGCGGGACACCGGTGCGTGCAGGCACAGGAGCTAGAAGGACTTCGGTGTGGGGGACTCCTGGGTGTCCACGTTTCTCACGTGTAAGCTGACCACAGTGCTGCAGCCCTTCTCTGTTTACGTGTAGTCCTGCAGCTGTGGGTCGGGCGTGAGGGCACGTAGCTCCTGCGGCTGAAGCCAGCATAGGCCCGCCTTCCTCCTGGGCGCGCACAGGCGGGCAGCCCTCCAGTGGGAAAACATGTCAGCGTGGATACAAGAACTGTCCTACAGGGTTGCTTCAGGCTTTAATCACTCTGAACTACCCAACTTCCAACTTCGTCCTGTGGCAGCGTGATTAGCAGTTAAACAATTTTCCAAGGAAAATATTGCCACCCTCGGGGATTATAAATAATATACGCTCCACATATATGTGTGTATATCAAGGCAGTGTGCTTTTATTACCTGAATGAAAAATAGAAAACTCAAATTTCCAAAGCTAATAACTTAGCCTCACCTGCTAGTTGTGGTAACATCTACAGATGCATAAAGAAATATCCTGCTTCCTTTTTGTTGTTGTTAAGATTGAAGGAAACCAATTTTCAGAAGAGGGGCTGTTGCTTCCCTTTTCTGCCAAGATTCAGGATACAAGTATATAAAGTGCTGCTACAGTCACTTTTAGACTGTTTTCTACGCGGAAAAGAACAATCACGACCCGGGGAGGAGCCTCAGCCTCGTCTCCGGCTCTGCCTCCACTCAGGTTGGTCGGCATTGGGAATCTTAGCTTGGGATGGAGCCGAGAGTGAAAGACTAAGGCCCGTGGTTTGCACTTTCCGGACACCGTCTTGCACTCTCTAATACACATTCATCTGGACAAAGGGACTACACAGCTTACAGAAGGCCAAGGACACCTTCTAACTTGTGGGGAGGAGCAAAACTGTGCAACGAGCCTCTGTTCTCTTGCTGAGCAAACAGGGTCAGTGAGTACCACGAGCCAATGAGAGAATAGCTCAAGAAATCATCCTATGGAAAACAAACAGAATTTAAATAAGAGAAGTATGAATCATAGAGCCAAACCTTTGGTGTGAGAATATCATTTGAGAATATGAAGAGATAAATATTATAGTAAATTTTCAAATAAATTATAATGATGTCCTCTGGATGCCTGTGTAGGGCATTACAGATGTTCTGGTGAAAAAAAAAAAATACTGGAAACAAATTTTGGATTTGCCATTGTTAGGAAGTTGCTATGTCTGGCCCAGTAGAGACCTATGAAATAAATACTGCAACTCAGGAAAAAAAAAAAAAAATTCATCCTTAGGCATGAATTTCTTTCAACCTCTCTCTATATTACTCTGATAAAATATTAATGGGGATAGGATAACAATGATGAGACACAGCTTAGAAATGCTCTAAAGGACGAATTTTAAAAGCTTTTAAATCCCTCTCCCCATTTTTTTCCTCATTTTTGCCGACACCCTGTAGATCAGGCATCTGGGCCGGGCAGTGCTGATGGGACCCGGGGCAGGACTGCCTCTTCCTGAACTCTCGGCTGGTGTGGATCCAGGACACTTGTGCCTACGCGAAGACACTTCATGAGTAACTTTCAATTCAGTAATCGAGTGTGGACGCGCTCCTGTTGAATGTCCTTTGTGGCACCTGAGTGTCCTGAAACGAGCCCCTTAGGGTGTCTACAGCCTGCTCTTCTGTCCTTACTCGTCTCCTGCTGTCCGCCTGGAGCGCCCCCCCCCCCCATCTTGCTGCCTGCTGTGTCTGGCTGCTTCCTGGTCCTGTGACACGATTTGTCCTTCTGAGCTCATGCTGAAGAGGCGTTTGCCCGGCCAGCTCCTGCTGTGTTCCCTTCTAGCCTCCGTCTAGGCACCCGCGGCTCCCGAGCGCCCGAGGCCCCATCGCCTTGGTCTCCCCCATGCCACCCTGCCCTCCTGTTGTCACTGCCCCCCACCCCACTCCTTGCAGACCTGTCTTCATTCCTAAACCCCCGTCACTGAAGAGTGAAAGCGAACAAAGGAGCTTCGCTTCTGTAAACATCGTCTAGCGTACTACTAATATGTATGCAACCCGTGGTGCTATTTTTCTTTTTGATTGAACAAAATAATTCAATACTCATTTCTTTCTATTTTGTCCCAAACCACCTTGCTTATCACTTGCATAAGCATCTCCAAATCTTGAAAACAAGATTGTGTCATTTCTGGGGCACAATCAATAGGCTTCTCTGACGTACTAGGTAGTTGGCAGTGACTGCGGAGGACGGCTTTGATTAACCAAAGGGAACCCTGGAGAGCAGACACCACAGCGGTGGCCTGCCATGATGTGATGGGACATGTTAATTTCACAAGGGGGGCGGGGCAGGGAGCTCCCAGAGTTGCTGGAGATTGAGTGGGCACGGCCAGCTGGGAAAACACCGATATCTCATAATCCTCCCAAGGTTTCTATTTCGATTTTGGCAGAATTGTAATTGACCACCTACACAGGCGAGATAATATGAAATCTTTTGCATAGAAATTCCTGAAAAGCTTAATTCAAATCCAAATGCAGTGAAAAGAAATGGAATAGATTTGTGAATGTGTGTATGCCTTCTGGTTTCAAAAACAACATTCTAAAATCTGGTTGATAATGAAAATAATGAGCAATGTTAATTTATATGTGAACCCATTGAGGATTTTTAGAAGTAAGTTTACCCCAAGATGCAAAACATCCTTGCTTTTAGATCAAGCACACTCCTGGAAAATATAGATTTACAGAGGCCTGTCTAGGTTGCAGGTGTGTGTTTGTTTGTTGTCCTGAGTCTGAGTCACTGCCTTTGTTTTATTTGCTGAGGGAGGGTGGGAGGTGAAGCTCCTTGGGGGAGGCTGGGGAGCAGCTCTGGTGCCCTGGGGGTGCGTGGGTTGGTTTCTAGTCTCTTGTCCTGCAGTTGGCTGTGTGAAGCACGCGGTGTGCACCTGCAGCTGGCACAGGGAGGTCCTGAAGGTGTGGCGGCCCAGGGACATCACCTCAGAAACAGTCTCTGTTCAGTAAGAGCCTGTGGTCTCTGTAGATTTCCACTATGTTTTTTAAAAGATCCTTTCAGTGTCCTTTTCTCAGTGAGATTGGGTACGCATCCCTTTTCTGACTACGGAGCTGATGGCATCGGCTCTGGTGTTCCTTGTGGGAGCACGGCATCTGGGGCCCAAATCCCACAGCTGGGCCTCGTCGAAGTGGGCGGTTTTAGTCACGTAACACCTCTGGGTCTCCCTTTCCATCGGTAAATCGTGAGAAAGTACTTTATTTACCTCAAATGGTTGTGGTCAACCTGAGTGCTAATGTACGTGGGCACTGTGTAGGCCAGTGGGTGCCCCGCAGATGGCGGTGCTTGGTAATGCTAGCAGGCCCCCCTTCACCGTGCTCCCCCAGGAGCTGTGGCATCGCGCAAGCCAAGAAGGAAGGCCTCACCCATAGTAGGTGCTTTAGCTCAAGAGCGGGCCGTGTTCTCCTTCACCCAGCTGTCCAGGAGAGAAGCCTGGGCCACGCCCTAAAGGTCGCCATAGAGGGTGAGGCCTTCCGGGGCACCCCACTCCCATTCTGAGTGCCCTTCTCTGCTACCCCTGATTGTCCCCTTCCTGCACATGAGCCCAGTCTCAGTGACCACTGCCCATTTCTCCCACCATTGATAAGATCCGAAGGCCTGGCATGCCGCTGTTTCATATTGTTTATCTCAGTGCTTTGGTGCAAACACATGGACGCTCAACAGCCATCCGATCCATGTGTGGGTTACAGCAAAGGAAGAACTAGAAAGTGAAGCCTCCCGGGGTCTGCTCTCCAGTGGGCACTAGGCTACTGCGCTTGATTTATTTATTTTTGCCCAACATGATCTTACTGTGGAAGGAACTATATTAAAAACCTCCTAGATACAGAGTTATTTTTATTCTGAGAAAATGAAATGTGTGCATGATTTGATCACTGGAAGTTCCTGTGGAAAAGCAACCACAGATCCTTTCTTGTAAAGGAGCTCTTGGCAGTGCGCAGTGCGTCTCGCGCCTGGTCATGGCGAGGTGTGGGCAGCGTGGGAGGCGTCCAGCCTTCGGAAGCTGGGCTTCAAGGACCCCACGTCCCCATATTAAAAGACCCACACAACGATCATCCTGCCAGGAGCTACGCATGGTGAGAAGAAGCAGGATGAATTAAAGCTACCAAGATGGGAGCACTGCGACCATGAACCAGAGCAGGCGAATGGTGAAAGCCACACTGTAGGAATCTGAAGACCCACAGAGACTGGAGGAGCCTCCAGGTGACAAGAATCTTCACTGCTACCTGTAGAAAGCAAAGGGAGGTGGCACAGCAGGGCGGCGGCAGGCTTCAGAGCCTGGCAGACTTGCGCTGGTGTGGTGGAGCCGCCAACTTCTGCCTGGAGATCTCCCCCTACGCTACTTCCACCCTCTGTATTTGAGGCTGAGCTAAAAGAGACAACGATGCACTTCTTAAAATGTGTGTGTGTGTGTGTGTGTGTGTGTGTGTGCGTCTGTGTGTGAATTACAGAATGCAATGTACTTCATATGGTGACTATGGCGTAGGCCAGGTTCACAGTGAGTTCTCGGCAAGCTTTATTACAATGACTTATTGTTTAAATCAGTTATTTTATAAATAGAAAATATAATAGGGCTCAAAGAGAGCATACATATTTTCAAACAGCATGTGAGTGTGGAGATAAGCTAGGGCCACGGAAGCGTGACCACCAATTCTCAGGTCGTGGTCACGCTGTCTTCTCATTGACCTCCTCACACTCATCACAGGGAACTCAGTTACAGGCAGAGGGCTAGGGAAAACCAGCGCAAGAACTCCATGGTCGCAGAGACATGCGTAAGGCGTGCCTAAGCTTTTCCCACTGCACCCACGTGACTGGGAGTAATACAAGAAAACGTCCTTCAAATGAAGAAGCTGAGTTTGGAATAACAAACTACACTTCGGTTTTAAAAAATGAGGAAAGGACGGAACGCAGTCCGGGGGCCGACAGTGCAGCTGGTAGGGCTCAGGACAGGGGCTCCATGAGTCAGCTTCTGTAATATTTTACTGCCACGCGGAGACCTGAGGTGCTGTCTAGGTCCTGTGTGAGCTCAGTGATTTAAGCCAGGACTTTAATGTGAAGTGATGATTGCAAGGGGTGGAACAGCAAAGGCGCAGTCCTCCCTCGGGCACTGAACACTGCGTGTAAGCTTTAGTTGGGAAAAAAGACAAAGTGTTTTGATTTTAGATTGTGCTTCGATTTGAGGCTCAGTTCAAGAAGGAGGCAAATATTACATGAGGAAACACCAGGCTGAAAATTAGTGTACAATTTGTTCTTATACAGGATACTCCTTAAATGCCTAGAAACAAATGGAAATCACACCCGAAGGGAGAAGCTCTCAATAAAAATAATACTCTGTGATAGCAAATGATAAAATGAAAAATAAATTTATACTGTAAGTTAATAATAAAAGAAAGCTTGATAAGGAATTAAGTACAACTTTTCGATGTAAAAAACTGAAACGAAGGACTAATGAAATAAGATTGAATAGATTAGACAGAGAGTTAGTGAATTAAAATATAGCTAAGAAATTATCTATAATGAACCAGAAGAGAGAAAAACGATTGAAAATAGGAAAGCCACTAAAGAAATTTAGAAACTAGAACAAGAAGATTCAAAATACGTCTACTAGTCTGAAAAGAGAAATCAGAGGGGTATGGGAGTGTGGGTGACTATGTATATATATCCAGAAAAGGTTTTTAGCGAACAAAAATGATGATCCCTCTTATTTGAAATCTTGAATCCCCTGCAGAGTCTAAGTGAATTTGGCTACAGAACCATCATAATAAGATGCTAGAATAACGGTAAAAATGTCATTAAAACAATATGGTGAAAAGACAGAATACTTGGAAAGAAATTACCGCTGATCTGATAGCAAGTTTCTCATTAGCAGCAAAGAAGCCAGGGAACAAGTTATCATCAAATAAAATAAAATAAAATAAAATAAAATAAAATAAAATAAAACCACCACCCCAATACTCTACACTCAGGTAGAACTGAATATCCAGCGATGCAGCGTGAAAATTATCAAAGTCTTACCAGACACTTAAAAACTGAGACCTTACAGTCTTAGCTACAAAGGACTGAGTAATATTTTTCAAAAAGAAAACTTGCATCCGGAGTGAAGGCTGATTCCGTGGAGATACGGGAGCCCAGAAGCGCTCTGCCGACAGGCTACGACTGAGAGGCTGCACAGCTCGGGGCGGAGGAGCAACAGGGGGAGGCGGAGGTCAGGCAGGCAGTGACCGGCGCTTCCGAGGTGAGTGGACTCAGCAGCGCGCGGTTCCTGGTGGGAGGCAGCGCGGGTGCAGCTGTTAAACTTTAGAAACGTGAAAGCAGCCACCGTGAACGCTAGCATGGACAAATTCTCGGAACTAGTGAAGACTAAAAAAGGAAAGAATAAATAGTCAATTTAACAGAAGATAATAAAAAGGGAAAACAACAGGAAGAGAAAACACGCTAAATATAAACCAGTAAAATAGAAATAAATCTGAATAGATAATATGTACAAGAGATGAAAATTACTGAATTAATTATAATGATGACGTAAAATAAGCACACAGAGAAACATTTTTAGCCCCTATGCAATATTTTTAAAAAGCTGATCGTAGATCAGAGGACAGCAGTCCTTGGTGCACACCGGTGAGTCGGCAGCACCGGGTATACTTTCTAACCACAATGCAAACAAGACAAAATGAAATGGTAAGGGAGATATGTAAATAGCAAAGGGCAATTAGAACTTGTTTCTTAAACTGAAAATTAAAAGCCACACCTCCAATTAACTTGTGATCCAAAGGGGAAAAATAGACTGGAAATTATCATGTTTTTACAAATCTATGATAGTTAAATACCACATTTCAGAACCTAGGGTGCACCATGATGCAGCTCTCAGAGGGAATTTATGGACTTTTCATGCCCCTACTAGAAAGGAAGCTGAAAAAGAGTGGAGCACCCAACAGCAGGGAAGGTGAACCCCGAAAGTGCCAGAGAAAGCCTCGCGGCGAGAAGAGATGCACACAGAGTAAGCCAAGTCAGGACGCGCCGAGAGTTCCGCATCACATTTGGCGAGACCAGCAACTGAAAACCAACTTGCAAGACTGACGAGGAGAATAAGAGAAGATAGGAAAAAAAAAACAAAAAAAACAAAAACAGATTAGGGAAGAAGAGGAACTGAAACTCTGAGCAGTTCAGAAAACTTAAACAGAAGACTTTGTAGTTCGCCAATAAATGTTAATGAATTTGAAAAACTAGACAAAACAGACAATTTTCCAGATAAGTGTAACTTACTAAAACTGATTTGGGAAGGAACTTTCTGGCCACAGCTTACAAATCACAAAACGAGCTGACCGACTGGCTTCACGCCCACAGGCTGCCCTCTGCAGCCTGGCTGGCCTTGGTCTGGTGCTCACTCCCGAGGCTGGTTTTCAGGACACCGCTGTTGCCATGGCTCTGCACACCAGTCGTGCGTTTAGCAGTTCACATCGCGTGCCTTGTTCTGTCCCAGAACCTATGCGAACGCACCAGATGTGTTCCGTGCCTCAGAGGGGCTGCCAGCACCCTAGAAGGTCAGACAGTCGCGTGCAGACTGAGCGGCGCGGCTGAGCTCACGGTACACAGGAAGGCCACAGCCGTCGCTGTTCTTGGAGATGCCAGCACAGTGTCAGAAATACACAGGAAGCAGAAAGGGTCAGACGGTATTTATCTCGTATTTACTTAACACTCAAAAGTTTATATTGGAATTGATTCTAAATTTAGAACTTGCAAAAACCAGAAAGTTCCTTAGAAGCATTAGCCCCAGGGAGTGGAGGGCTGGACCCAGTGTGCGCAGGGGGAGTGAACAGACAGGACTCCCACGAGAGTGCAGCCATCATGGTGTTTGCAGACGTTCTGTCCTCAGGGCCTGGGCCAAGGGCCGGGTGGGGACAGGGCGTGTGTCCCTCTTCAGTGCCAGTGAAGAGCATTTTATCAGTCCCGCGGCCTCTTGAGGTCACGCTGCCCATTCTGGCCTTGAGCTGCACTGGACAGCAGGACTGCCTCAGCCCAGGACAGCTCCAGGCTTCTCTAAGCAGCACCCGCTTGCTCTGAGGGAAGCCCTATGTCTGGTGCCTCGCAGAGTCAGACGGACAGTGAAGGAGGTTCTCTCCTTGTCGCACTGGTTTTTAAAATACCTGTCCCAGCAGGTTGATTCTGGAATCAGGCTGATGCACAAACACTGCGCTAAGAAAAAGAGCATCTCTTTCACAGCAAGATGAAGTTCTGTTGCCTAGTCAACTTCGTTCCAGGGGAAATGCGGCAGGTTAGAGCTTTCTAGTTCTTTGTTCTCACCACCGTGGCAGCCCTGTGAGTCCCCAAATTCAGCAGGGCACCTCGCCCCCACTTCACTCTTGCCACCTCAGCATCTCCGTTTTGGCTGTGTTTAACTTTAACTTTGGGCTATATCATGAAAAGCAAAAACAAAACCCTATATTTCCAATTACATTTTCTCATTGCAGGCAACCCGAACTCTTTTATTTGAAAAGAAAATGATTGTGGTTACAGCGATTGTCAGTGGTAGAGATTTCTCTGCAAAGAACCCTTTACGATCCAGAATAGAGAACTATGTCTAATACCAGGGTAGAGACGCTGCCAGGAGTCTGGCTGACTCCTGGTCTTGGGAACCAGATAAGATGGAATGGAAACTCACCAGCAGACTTTCCCTAGGCTGTCTTCCCAGTTTTCAGTTCTTTAGTTACTTTTGTCACTTCTCCAATTGGAGTTGTTGAACTCTCGGTAACTTCTTGTATAGTTAGGACATGCTGAGTTATTATTGTTTTCTTCTTTCAGATTTTATGTGTGCTATGAATTCCACTGACCAACAGGCAAGACCAAGCACCGGTGCGGCCTAAGATCATGGCTCCCGGCTGCCTCTTCGTGCCTCACAGAGCTACGTCATTCTCTGTTTTTAAATTCCTGATGTCAGTTTTTCAACTTTTCAGGAATTCAGGGTGGTTTTCCACAAGAGCTTTAATAATCCAGGTGCCTGGATTGTACCTCAAATCAGTTAAATTGAAATTTCTGGAGGGCTCCAAACCAGGCACGAGTAATCCTTAAAGCTTCTGGGTAAGACGGGTACGCAGCCCAAATCGACAACCACTGTTCCATGTGTTTACCGCGGCATCTTATTAATGTGCAAGTCTAAGGCGGCCCCTGCCATTCTGCCTGGCTGTGACGCTCAAAGGTGATGCTACAAGAAGCCCGTGGACAATCTTTAGCACTGTAGGTCGAAAGCTGCTAGTGGGACGTGCTTTAGCCCTTGCCTTTGCCAGTTCTCCTGAAGGAAGGCCTGGAAGTTGTCGCCCTGCACCCTGGACCTGCTGGCTGTGCACGCCGGTGTGACAGGCATTTATGGGGACCCAGCACCTTGGCCCTGGGGCTTTGTATGGCTGCAGGCTCCCATCCATCCCAGGAAGATGAATGAGGGGAAGGGATTCCGGGGACTCTCCCTAGTCAGGTAGGGCCCCCGCTGCTCTTCCACACAAATCCCAAGAAGCGGAATCATGTGCCTGTGCAAGGGACAGCTAAGGAACGGGTAACTTGAGCATGTAAGACAAAAAGAGAGACATCTCATGTGTTTTCTGAAACTCAAGCCCTGTGGGCCCAAGGCCGCCTCAGAGCTCAGTAGCTTCCGAGTCAGGAGCCTTCTCCGTGGGGTGGGGGGGAGCAGAGACGCTGGGCAGCTGTGTGCAGCACAAGGAAGACTGCCCAGCTGAGGGCGGCTTGTCTGCGAGCTGCGTCAGCTCCCTCCCTGGAGGGGAGAGTCAACGTGGCTGCCTCCCTCTCCGGGAGCTCTGTGACGACAATGGAAGGGAAATGCCTCCTTGTGCTACTTACAGAAGTAATCCAAGTCTTTAGTTAAATGAATGCACGCTGCCCCACAAGAGGTAGGTTTTACATTGTCCTCTAACTGCCTGCCTTAGTGGAGCTGGGGAAGCTGAGCGAGCCACGGCTGGCTTGCCCTGCCGCCTGAAGCACTGCCTGCCGCACCTGCCCCTGTGAGAGCACGGCAGAGGGTGGAGGGAGGCAGGAGTGAGCCGGGATTTTGAGCCACATGTGTAGCCTGTAGTGCTGGGTTTCGTTTCCCTTGTGGCCTTTAGCAAGTTCAGAAACCTCTCGAGGTCTCGGGTTTGCCTCTGTGAATGGGTTCTTGGGCAAAGGAATGGTGCACTCAAAGGCTGGGTTCACATCAAGGGCTCAACCTGTCATCGCTGTTGGTGTCTTTAAAATTCTTTTTGCTTCTTGACACTTCCTTCACTCTTTTAAATTAATTAATCCCAGGCATAAAAGGATGTTGAAAATCTCCTAGTAGCTAGGAGAAGTGAGTCTCTGAATCTGGGAAGTGGAAGACCAAGCTGAACAAAGCGTGGGTACTGGGTGTGCAGACAAGGAAAAGCCACTGGACGCTCTTGAGAGCGGTGCTGCTGCCCTTCTTTTTCCTCCAGTGTGGGGTTCAGACATGGGCTCAGCCGGGAGAAGGCCAAACAGCCTGACCAGGGCACAGGTGTGCGGAGGCGTGGACCAGAGGTGCGCAGAGGCAGACAGTGCATCCTGGGCGAGAGGCCTGGGGTCTCCAAGGAAACCAGAGCCCTGTGCCCTTGTTGCGGTTTCCTCAGTGCCGGAAGTGCCGGCTGGCTCTCTTCTCAGGCCCAGCTGGCAGAGGCTACTTTGCAAGGCTCTCTGGGTTTTCCATAATGGGCTTCTCAACGTGTGAGTTGCGCAGTGCAATTACGTGCATGAATTTGTCGCTTCCTAGTCTCAAGTGGAGCATTTGGTACCTAAGAAAAATGTATCGCCTGTAGTGGGCTGGATGTCCACCCTCCCTCCAGGCGGCTACCTCTTCGGCCTCAAAATCTCACAACTAATGTGGTAAGGGTTTGATGATGCAACTTAAACTTAGAACTGTGGCTTATTCTAAGCCTACTCTCTCATTAATTTGGACTTAATATCTTATAAATTAACATGCAGTAGTGAGAAGAAATTACAAACATCGTCTTTCATGACATTTTAGCCTCAGAGTAAAGCTCTGTTTCCTGTTTTTACTTCGCTAGGACCTACATTTAGGCTGAGTCTTTCTCTAAAGAAAGCACTGGTTTGCTCAAAGAAGTGACAGCTCGGAGAAGAAAGAGGGGAAGACCTGTTAAGGTGATTCCTTTCGCTTTAGTGATCAGCTTTTACGGCTTGTGTGTAGATGTCCCTCGGCACTCCACGCAGCCACGGGCATCAGGCGCGCACAGGTGGCTGCATGTAGAGTCTGTGGTCAATACACGGCCCAATGCCCGATTACAGGTGTCAGTGATGTACCCATCAGGGGCAGGTGTCCGAATACAACACACAGGACAAGGGACGGAAGAATCTTGTCTCAGCCGGGTGCGGTGGTGCATGCCTCTAACCTCAGCCCTCAGGAGGCTGAGGCAGGAGGCACTCCATAAGTTCCAGGCAGCCTGGTCTATGCAAACAATATCAAGTCCAGTCTACTCTACATAGCAAGACTCTGTCTCCAAAAAGTGAGCAAGCCAACAAAACCAATGCAGCACAAAAGTCTGGTCTGACCCCTGCTGCTTCTGTTGTCTCCTGTCCACCACAAATGGCTCTCCTCTGCGAAGCCACTCTGTCTTGGAGCCAGCGGATTATGGGCTGAAACTTACGCACACTGTGAGCTAAGCCAACTTTTCCTCCTTAAACTTCAGATGTTGGGTATTTTGCGTCAGCAGCAAGAAAGTAACTAACGCCTTGGCTGTGCCCCAGGTGGCTGGGATCTTCTAGGCAGAAAGAGGGCGGCCCTAATCGTGGGGTGGAGACTGCTGCTCGTGCTAGACACAGCTAAAGAACAGACGTGGATTTCCATTTATCATGTGCCAAGCATGGCTCTAGGCCACTTTCACAACTTTCCCATGTGCTCGGCAGAAGCATTCGGTGAAGAAGTCGTTGCTCACCTACAGAAAGGGACGGAGAAACTGACTCTTAGAGTTTCAGCCTGAGCTTCAGGGTGAGTAAGTGCCAGAGCCGGAGCCAAGCCCGGGTGCGTTCTGCTTGTACTCACTAGTATTTTAGCAACGATGATCCCTAGGCATTAGCCACTCACACAGCCAAGGCCTTGGCCATGGATCAGCACCGCCCCCCCATGCTCTGCTACCACCTGGCTCCTTTGTGGAGCTGGGTGGGGCTCTACTCCCACACACCCACACGAGGGACAGCACCACCCAGGGCCCCGTCCGCATCTTTCTGGGCAGGGAGCTGAGATGGGGGATATGGGTTTCCTACAGGGAGGACAGAAACATGGGGACAGCCACGCAGCCACCCAGGCCCAGGGTGCTCGGGGTACAGTGCTTTTCCTGTGCCTCCATGCTATGCACAGGCTCTGAAAACTTTACTTTGTTACACCAAATGGGACATTCCTATTGCTTATACATTTATGAAATCATATGTTTCAATTTTTGATTTTGCCCTACAAATATTCTTTGTGCACCAAGTTATAAATTCAAAGAAGGTTTCATTATAGAGATGAAAAATATCTTAAGGCCTTTCTGGATTCTAATTTCAGGCGTACTATTATGCCTATTTACCTAAATATACTCAAAGGTATTTTGTGAAATATATGTGTATTATGGAAATTATGGGGCTGGGAAGATATCTCAGTGGCACAAGTGCTTGCCTGGCAAGTGCAAGGTCATGAGTTTGAACCCTGGTCCCACCAAAAAAGAATGTGGAAATTATGATCAATTCCAGCCACATAGATCTCTTTGGCCCAAGAAGCCCACCAACCTGGCCACATTTGCCAATGATCCCAGCTAACGTGAAGAAGTTCACCTTATCTTCTCCACTTGGGCATAAATTGTGCTTCTGACCCGACACTAATGCACATTTACAGTGGACCCTGGTGCTCTCTGATTGGTGTCCAAGGGCTCAGGCAAACGTGCACAGAATTTGAATTTATGATTATACATTGAGTATTAAAACTATCCTAATTATGCATGTAAAGAATGACTTGCACTTGAGGGAGAAGTGGCCACTGAAGAATTTTCTTTAATAACTAAAATACTCAGAGACTTCACCAGCATATTGTACTAATGCAAAGGGTTCACATGGGAGCAGCCTTCCAGTGATGGCACACATGTGGCTTTCCAGCCAAGTTGTGCTGTTACAGCAACATGACCCACAAGGTCTGTCCTCCACCACACAGATGCGCGTGTGCACACATCCACATGCACACACAAACACACACACACACACACACACACACACACACATACACACCACCCAGTAAGCTGAGCATTGCTTTTCTCCATCATAGAGGGCGTGGTCACTAGCGGATGTCTTGAAACAAAGGTGAACACAAGAACAGTTTGGTAAGGGCACTATATTTACAGGGCCTATGTGGCCATGGGCACCTTGCTGGGGGCTTTACATGTGTACTGAGAACAAGTAATTGTTTCCCCACATGTACCATGCATTGCTTTACTTTATTGAATCACAATTTTATGACTTCTTAAAAATAAGAATAATGGTATTTTACTGAAAGGCCATTAAAAATTATACAGGTTTAAAGTTGAAAAGTTGCTAGCAGTTCCCAGCACAGAGAGTGCACCAGGGTTGGCCAGCTCTCAGTGTCGGCTCAACTGGGCTCAAGTCCCCCAAAACAACTCTAGGTGCTGTGAAGTATCCAGTGATGTGATCCACAACGTTGTCAGTGGCTCTGGTGGAGAGCGTCCCAGGGAATCTGGGCCCACTTGATTCCATCAGTTAGAAGTAGAACCAATGCTTCCCTAAAAACAAGTTCTGTGAGCCCAGCACCAGCTCCTGCTGAGGGGCTTCCAGCCTGCGGTGCCAGATCAACTTGAGCCCCAGCAGACTTCACGCTGCCAAGCCAGTCTGCAACTAGGCAAAGCAATTCCTTGAATACATATCAGATAGACAGGTAGGTGCAAAGGTAGACAGATAGACAGATAGACAGGCAAATGGCCTTTCAAGAATGTACAATGGTTACTTCCTATCACTGATAAGTACAAAGCAAAGCTATGTGACCATTTAAATTTGCCACAAGGGAGATCCAAAGAGCAACCTGTGATTTGCTTTGAGGGCTTTTAAGTTTCTTTTTAATTTAAGTTCCGGATTCTGTCTTCTAATTGTTCCTATTGATATTCCTGGAGTGCATAGGCTCAAAAAGAAGAAGAGGACAGACACAGTAGCTAAAAATCAATGGCAAGTGGTCCGGAAATGACAGGAGTTTTCTGTGGAGCTCATGGTACCTTACCTGGAGCATGCAAAGACACATTCAGACTTCTGTGCCTGGCAACATAGTAGGTCTCATTCTGTGAAAAGTACAACTTCAAGAATAATAGACACTCCACCAAATATTTCACTAGAAAGTATCCCTAGGTTTTCAGGAATTAAAAGGAAAACTTCTAAACCTGCTAATCCTTCCCCAAGCTGAGAAAATCAAATACAGAGTCTTGCACTGAGGAAGGCCCATTTCCACTTTTGCATACCTAGGGTCGCCTATGGGAGGGCAATGGTGAGGATGCTGACTTCGGTGGGACCTGTGGTGCTGGCATGCATGGTCCTTGCTGTGGATGCCCGGGTGAGCTGTGGAACCTCTGCACTAGACCAGAAGTGCTTTGAAGGAGTATCTTCTACCTCTGGTACTTAGTGCCTAATATGATACCCAAAATTCGACTGTATTTGCTTAATACATGAAAGTATTTAACTCCTCCAAGGCAGGGACTGTTATCACTTGTATTTGTAGCTCAGAGCTGGTGTTCGACATGTGCAAACTGAAACGGTAAAGGAATGATCCTGATAAGTTCTATCAACATGTTCAGCTGTGTTTGTTTGTTTGCTTGTTTTTGGCTGGCTCATCCCACCCTGGGCGTGGGGATGACACAGCATGTGGTGCTAGGGATTGAATCACAGTCTCTGCACTGGCCTAAGCTTGCTTAAGAATGTGCTTTAGTCCGCTGAGCTACCTTGCCTCATCTATGTTTGACTATGCCGAACGTTACTGTTGACAAGTGCAGTAATGGAGCCGTTTGCCTCTGACACCCAATCGAGAATTCACAGATTACTAAGCAGTTTTAAATATATCATCTTAGCGGGAGTTAGAAGCTACCCTCTAAGAAAACTGAAGAAAAAATGCTTTAATTCACATGTAGGTTAAAGAAAATGGCAGATTGCTTTGCTTTTAGCTGGAATATATCAAATTAATCTGTGGTAATCTGTTGTTTCTATACCATAAACTTTGATTTATTTAAACATGTCTTTGATAAAAATAGTGAGGCAAGTTAATTACTATTAAATAAATGCAGGTTACTTGACATGTAAAAATCACTCAAAGCATGGTGACTGGGGAGAGAAACACATTCTAAGGGCATCTCCCCCTTCACCCTTTCATTAAGAGTCAAGCATGAAAAAGATGAGGGCTCAGCCTATCTGGGCCTGGCTGGTGGTATTTGACCTTGGATTTGACCTGGGATTCTTAAAACTGCCTTTTACTCTTGTCTCCTTCCCTTTAGGATGAGGAAACTCATTTTAATTCAAAACTCTGGATAGCATGCTGGCTTTATTTCCTCCATCTTTGTGAGCTCAGAGGCCCGGGAGAACAGGCAACATTCTATGTTTAAGAAATCACAACCACTCTGAGTTGTAACTGGAATGCTCCTGTCTCAGTCCCAAAGCAACCACTTAGTTCCTGGGTATATTCTTTCTTCTTGAAGCAATGAGGAGGAACAAACTCTAGTGATGGTCAGTTAATGATTTGTTGAACAAATACAGACTACACATACTGTGCACCGACTGAGTTATGAAAAATCACCGGGAAGGAAGGTGACTCAGCAGATGAGTGGGGGAACCAGAAGGTAACACCAGGGCACACCAAAGGTGGGCTTCTGCCTGGGCACATTTCCCAGAGCCGCACCCCTACCCTCCTCCTGAACACTAGGGGTCTCTCCATTGATTGTCGGAGTCCAAACACTTTGAGCCTGGCATGGCAGGCACTCCGCCCTGAGGCCCCACCTCCCTGGCCCCCGAGATTTCTCTGTGTCTCTTTATGCCCTATCCACCAGGAGCCTGTACACTTTTATCAGCCCATCATCTACATAGTCACCACTCTCCCTGTTGATGCTGTTTTCTTGGGTATGTGTGACAGTTAACTTGATTGTGTCAACATGAGTAAGAAATGCCCAACTAAGTGAGATCAGCACAGTTCTGGATGTGGCAGAAGGGACATCCTGAGGAGTGTAAGCCACCCTCAGTGTGAGTGATAGCAATAGTAGGCCTGCCTTCTGTCATAGATTGTGGTCTTGTGTGGGTCACAGCACAATACAGGGCACATTTCATAAGATTATCTTGTAATGAATCATCCAAAGAATCATAAACAAGAGTGCAGGAAATCTGTCCACACACCAAAGACCACAGACCTCCAGTTGAGAGCATGGATCCCCCAATAATGTTCTACCTGAGTCCAGCTGAAGACCTAGAGCCCATAACAGTGCCCCCCATGAGTCCAACTGGAGGCCTGGAGCGCCCAGCAGTGTCTCATGCAGGCCCACTTCACGGATCTGTGCTGGGAAGGCCCAGAGGTCAGTGGTGGGAGCTAGAAAGCCTGTGCCAGCGGATGAAGGACCTGTGCCAGCGGCTGAGGGATCTGCACTGGGGCCAGGCAGCAGTGCTCAAGGTAAGCACCAGAGCTGCCCCAAAAGCACCACAGCATCCTCAGCCACAGGGAGGTCCCGAGCTCCTCCAGGGATGAGGAAAGCTGAGTTCCCATCAGGAAAGCCAACGCGACAAGCTTCTCCAGGAGACTGAACAGTGCTCTGTCTTCCCCTCAGAATGTGATGCTTAACGTAAGGCCCAGAGCACCCTCAAAATGAACCATAGTCATTTGCAGCAACAGTAAGATCCCACGCTCCTCCTCCAACAAGAGCAGCCAAATTCACCAGGAAAGCCAACCAGAGAAGGCGCTCCAGCAGAGCAGCCCAAGAGAACTAGGCAGCTCCAACAGCGTCTCCAAAAAGCTCTCCTAACAGGCTCTCGCCTGCGCCTCCAGCTCTGCCTCTCATGTGTCCGGCCACAGTCCTCAGGTCGGCCGCCCACACCCAGCACCATACTGCTTCAGTTAGCTGGGTCTAACCCGCTGACCACCGGCTGGCATCTTCTACATCTTCTGCATGAAAGGAAGGGACATGAAGAAGGAAGACAGTAGCCGTTGGCTTTGAGGGGCTCCAGCCTTCACCTTCTCCACATCCATCGCCGCCTGGCTTCCCGTGAGACTCTTTAGCCCTTCAGCACAGACCCTTCAGCACAGCCTCTTCATGTGGGTGCACACAGGGCACCACGGTGAGACCCTTTGGGTCTCCAGCACACAGGCAGCCTGGCAAAGTTGCCCTCCAGACTCTGCGGCAGCCGCTGTACAGCAATCTTGTACATTCTCATCTATTTGTATATTTGCACGAAGTCTCTTTCTCTAGTAAGTGCTGACTGATACAGCAGGAAGGTCTCAACCCTCAGCCTGCAACGCACCTACCTGACGGAGGCTTCAGCTAAACTGCTTCCTTGCTTTGTCTGTCAACACTGATCATCTGAGGTCTCCCGCTACTTTAATCAGTTTCATGCCTAGATCTTCAAATAAATTATGTTCCCTTCAGCAGGGCCGCACCACGTTTACCTGGCTACCACTACAAAGCTCAATCTTTAATCCTGACAGCCAGTATAAATGCCAAGGGTTGGCCCTGTGTCCACGGCAAGCAAGGGTGCCAAATTTACTTCAACTCTATCTTATTCAGTTCTCATAGCAAACCATAGAGAAAATGCTGCAGTTATAACAGCTAAGGACAAAAAGCTCAGCACAGCTGTCTACAATGCTTCTTCCAGAGTCCTGGACTTTGTTAGAGCCTCTTCTCAGTAAGGGGAGTGGATGATGAGCCCCAGGGATGGAATTCTCCTCTTGAGTGTGGCTATGTGTTTTTGAGGCACTTTTAGGATATATAGAGAATCTGGGCTCATAGAGTCAAGATGTAAGATTTACAAAGAAAGACAATGAATTAAATGTATAATGTGGGGTCTTATGCCCCATTCCCACCAAGAGACCTTGAGAACTTAGAGTCACAGTAGGTGACATAGATGCTCCCTCGGATGGCCTGTCTGTGATTATCTTGGGTTCTGAGCTCTCTTTGTGATGGTTTCTAAGGTGTAAGTTATTGTCAGAGACAATAAGAGGACTGAGGATTTTTAACGGACTATCCCCTGGAATTGCCTTACCAAGCAGTTTCATTCCCTTGCCTAACAGATGCAAGCGCAGTAGGATAGTGGACCAGCAGCACTACACAAGGGCCCGGGTTTCCTTACACATCTAGGGAGACTTCTAAGCTAAGCACGCTATTTTTAAAGCTACTCTGTGCCTGATACGATAAAGTTCCATTGCTGCATTTTAACTGTGAATTATGTTACTGAGAGGTCAGAAATTATTCACAGTCAATGTCGGATTTGGAGAAGAGCTATAGGTTAGCTGAATGCCTTGCTCACGGTCCCACAGCCCCTTCCACAGGCCCGGGAGTGCCGCCCACTGGATTCCTACTTTCCACGTGTTCCCAAAGAACCATCCCCCCTGAACGTCCTGGTTCTGAACTACATTTCCTTTCTAAGCTCTCCTCGTAATGCAGGAAACGTCCTATCTTCTTGGCATAGTCTAGGATGATAGCTAATGAACAAACTGCTATTTTCCCCCTGCTATATTTCAGTTTGGAGTTATCATACTACCAACATCTACTTTATTGGTTTAGAGTAAATTATTCAGCCCTTAATTAACATACCATGAATGTTTAATTTCTGTCCTGATATTATCATGGAGAAAATGTACACTCTCATTAGAGAGCTCAGGTTCTGAAAGGTGCTTCCCCTTGCAATTTCCTTGTGAGAACAGGGCTTTTGTGGAGGCCTGAGCCTGGTGGCCTCTGCCCGCAGAATCCCCACAGCTGCCCACAGACTCCCCACAGCTACCCATGGACTCCTTACAGCTGCCCAAAGACTCCCACAGCTGCCTATGGACTCCCACAGCTCCCCACTTCCTCCTTACCAGGGAGCCAGCAATGAAAGCAGGTAACTGTTAAGTACTGGCTTATCCAGGGGAGCAATTTCTTAAAATAATTCCTAGGGTACCAGAAAGTCATTGCAAGCAATGGGAACTTTAGTTATTAATTTATTAGAAGTAAATATAATAGAGCTAAATTTCCTTTTAATTAAGGTACAAAGGCAGCCAAGAGGTTTCACTCTAAAGCAAATATTTCTCAACTATAAAATACCACTGATTATGTGCATAGGTCTAATTGTCTGCATTCACGGATCCTCTGGGCCTGCCGTCCGCTCAAACAAGAACCTAGGGACTACCTCAGCATTGTCCTCTCATCAACGCTTTCCCTGCATTGGAACCTAAGTGTCTTCTTTCCTGAGCCTTCTAACTTTAACAACTGTCTCCCCCTCACCATTTCCTTTTGTCTCATGTTGTTCTCATGGATTCCTGCTGACTCATTCTTCTCTTGTTGCTGGGACAGACACCTGACACCCAAAATGAAGGAAGGAAAGGCTTATTTAGCTCACAGTTACTGGAGGTTTCAGCCCATACTCAGCTGGCCCAAGGCAGAGTGGAACAGGGCAGAGAGCAGTAGTCTATGTGGTGGAACAGCAACAATGGTGACAGAGGGTCTGTCTCTGTCTCACTGATGTCACATTCAGGCTATCAGCTCCAGGTTGGGCGTAGCACTCACACCCATAATCCCAGCAGTACTAAAACCTATAATCCCAGTGGATCACCCATAATCCCAGTGGATCATGAGTTAATCTGAAACTCTAGAAGTCCCTGCCCCATGACTGTATGAGGCTTTGGCGGGACAACTAGACACAAACTGTAAGACCTGCCCAGCCTACTGCTCTGGCTTCCCTGTAGTATTTCCTCTGAGGATATCCCCTCTACTCCCTACCAGCCCTTCCCCTGATAACCAGCAGGTTCTTATACCAGAGTCTGTTCATATTTGTTCTCCTCTGTGGATTTTCATGACTCTGACTCTGTAGTTGCACTTCCACTTTTCCAGGTGGAAGTGTTCCTAAGGACTAAGGAGGATGCTCATAACTCCAGCTCCATGCTCAGGCCAAGCTGTCCCACAGCAAGGGCTGTATTTTGTGAAGCCTCTTTTTTATCTCAAAAACTGTTCCAAACAATTTTTCATGTGTTGGAACAACATCATGCCTTTTTATAACCGTTTATTAAAATCATTGAGTACACCGGAGCCCACGCAAGGTGATCCAAATTCATCTCTGCGCTGACCCTTCTCTCTGAGCTTCTGTCTCCTATTCTCAGCCATGTGTGTTACTTTGATAATCTCTGCAATTACTCAGATGTGATAGAATCCGAAGAAAATAACAGTTGATTGGGACAGAATACCAGGCACTACTGAAAGCTTTCCTTACAAAACTTCCTAGGGTCTAGATCCAGAATGTGTTCAGAAGTGGGGATTTTGGAAGGTGATGGGATTGCAGGGACACTGTGCTCATTAGCAAATTGTCTCACCCATGAGTTCATAGCTAAATATGTTATTAGGAGGTGGGGGTCATTTGGAGCAGCAGTGTGATCAACTGTGGCTTCAGAAGTTGTATGTCCATCTGTAAGTGCTGCTCTTCCCGGGCACCATGGGAATTCCCCCGAAACCATGTGTCAAGCTCAACCTCTCTCCTTTAGGCCGAGAGTGTTAGGTCCCAGCAATGGAAGAACTAGTGGAGAAAACTGGGCCAGGAAGTGGGGTTGCTGCTGTGACCGCACCTGGCCACGTGGGTCCCAAGCCCTCAGACCTGGTTTGTGGGAGGAGTTTGGAAAGGTTTAGAGATGCCTCCTAGAGAGGCTGTGGAAGCCCTCAGTGTGGGTCACTGGGAGATGCTGGTGGATGATCAGAGGACCAGAATGCTGACAAAAATGCTGGGAGCAAAAGCCAGGCCCATGGAATTTCAAATGAGGATGAGGACATTATTGGAAACCAGACTGGAAGGCATTCTTTGTCATTATGCCAAAGAATTTGTCCACATTTTATCTAGATCCTAAGACTTTTGTGTAGTGACAGGCTAACAAAGCTGGTGGAAGTAATTTCAAGGCAGTCTTGGGCCAGCATGATAGCTCAGTGGTCTAATGTGCCTGCTTAGGCAAGCTTGGGCAACCGCAGAGATTGTGGTTTGATCCCTGGTACCACATGCTGTGCCAGCCCCACCCCCAAGGCAGGCTGAGCCGGGCATAACATAAATAAATACACATAAAGTTCAAGGCAGCCTAATGTCTAGGTTATGGAACGGGCGCTACTGGCTAGTTGTAGCCAGATCCATGTTGAGAAGTAGCAGCAAAAGAGCAGGGGTAAGTGATTTAAAAAATGTATACTTTGGCCAGAGAGGAAGTGCCTACAAATTATAGGCCAAAGAGAACATGGTTGCTGAAAAAATTAGCATTAAGAAGAAGCTAAGTACCTTGCATCAGGGCCCTAAGAAAGATGTCTGAGAAAGGCGGCCTGGTCATGTCCCAAGAGAATTTTAGGAAATGGACAGATCCCAGCCATCACAGGCTGAAGGGTGCAAAACATAACTCTTTTGAAAGACTTCTCTGGGAGGAGAAAGCACTGCTGGGGCTACCCACATGCTCCCCAGGTTCTTCCATCCACGTATACAGAAGCTGCGTGTCAAGGGGACATGGGTGTCGCTCCCACTGGCTGAAGATCCTGATGTTGTCCAGGTGATTCTGGTCTCACTGGTATTCCGAACCCAAGACTTGTGGGCTCCAAGAGGCTCCTATCCATGTTTCAAAGTAAGATCTGGGAGGCCAGGCAGCATGACCAAAGGGTGGCGCCTGGAGCTGTGAGAGGGAAGCTGAAGTGCGGTGGACCCCCAGCATGCTGAGCACAGACCCTAACTGCAGCCGTCCTAGGAGAAAGACCATGTACACTACAATCAAGGTCAAAGGAGTGGGGGCACCCCAGGCGCCTGGGCTTCAACTCTGGCCCAGATTTTCCCTGATGACTGACTTGAAGCTACAGGATTTAAAACCAGTTCTGACTCAAGAGTCTTTGGAGTTTTGCTGCTGCATGTTGTTTGTATTTTGTGCAGGGGTGTGAAGCTCCAGACTTCATCCCTCCTACACACACACACACACACACACACACACACACACACACAGCGGCTCCCTAAACATACTCTTAATAGAACCCTAGAACAAATGCAAGCACTATGTTTGCTGGGAGCAAAATGTAGGTGTTGCTTTGCATGGAAAGCCTTGCAGAGCTCTGAAAGTGAGTACCAGGCTTGCTCCAAATGAGTTCATTTATCTCTGCTCTCCAAGGCTCCTGTCCACTGCAGAGGTTTACGGCCACCTGGCCACCTCAGGAGTCACTGCCAGCTGGGTATGGCTGCAGTAGGTCTGATGCCGGCCTTCACTACTGACACATAGTGCGCCCCTGGCCCAGCAAATGGACCTGAATTCCAACTACAGTATATAGACCTGGGTCCTGCTGAAACAAGATAAACAGACCCTCGAGAAGCTATCTGCTGGGGACTTGATTGCTGGACGTGGATGCTGGTGTCCTCATCTAAGCTCATAGTCTGCCACAAGTACCAAGCCTCAGGAAGAAGGAGGGCTCTGCTTGTGAGGTTCCTGGGTGAATGGGCTAAGCAGAGGCTGTTGGGGAGGAACTCAGAAGCAGACACTGTCTGAGGGGGTGGATCATTGCTTTTGTTTGTCCATCCAAAGCCTTTTCTGTTGGACTCTACTGGGATAGAGCGTAGAGCCTGAAGCCCACCCCAACAGTTCCTGAGGTAGCTGGACCTGGCAGAGTTCCCAGGGTTGGTGAGATAGCACAGTGGGGCGGAGCTAGGATTTCTCTTCATGTTCTGGAATTGCACATGAGGGAAACCCTACACACATAAGGTACTTTGGGTCTTGTGGCTGGTTTCTCAGTTCCTACTTTTTACTCTTGGGCTAGGAAAACACACTCATTTTGCCTGTAGTTGGTTCTGCTTGACCAGATTAGCATTTTCCTTTCAGGCAGGATCTCAGAAAAGCATGCTGCCCCAGGCCACACTGGCAATTTTGGTGACAATGAACTTTTCACTTGTCTACACATCCTACTGCTGCCTCATAAGCTCCCACTGTCAACTCCTGCCGCCCAAATGTAGGCCACGCCATTCTAAATGTTGTCCATCAGGTCTTTGCCTCTTTGCTTAGTGTTTTTGTAGATATTTCTTTTTCTCATTTCCTATCATACTTTTTCATCGAGGGTTAAGTCTGCTTGAAGTTGAGTCCATAAAATCACTGTAGGTATATTCTGGGAAGAACACTTCTATCACCTATGAGATAGGTTGGACCCACACTTGCAGCTCCTTGTGTGGCAGTACAGTAAGTGACACCCTGAATTCAACATTGTTCATAATATCATATTTATAGTTTCATAATTCCATCATGAATTTAAGCCAGTTTGTATATTGGGAGACTCCATACGCCGCAAGTTGAAGCATGCCAGCTTTTTCCACACGTGGTCTATAGTTCAGTGAACGATCCATACCAGTAAACTACACAGCACCCCTAATTCTCTCACAGGAACCCTGATTGAATTTTGATTTTCATACTCTGAAACCATTATTTGGAAATGTGGGGGGATTTCAAGGTGAGAAAGGATCCCAGGACTTTTTTCAGAGGCTTTTTGGCAAAAATGGAGACGTGGTTTCTGGCACTCTAATGGAAATCCTGATGAAATTCTAATTTGAAATTTAGTTCATCTGAAAGGAAAGGGGAAAATAAACACAGAACTAGTGATAGATATTCCCTGATCTTCATATAATGAACTAAAATTTCCTTTAACTTACACTAAGGAACCAAGAGAAGGGGCAAATGGGGCTTCGCGGCATTTCCTCTTTCCCACTCTGACAGGGTCCTCGCAAATGCGGGCAGGCAGCATGATTCTTCGAGAATGCAAGCTTTATGATCTCACACAACCTTATGTGTAAGACTGAACTGCAACTTAGGGATTTCCCACTTGTAACGAAGCTTTGCTCTCAGTCCCTCTCAGTTTCCTTCTATGCAGAAAAAGGGTGACATTACCTGCTGGGCTATTTTGTGAAAATTAAGTGAGATAATATCAATTAAGCATCAATGAATAATTGTTGTCTTGGACTTCCTTGCATTGTCTGCGTGATAAATGTATGAATGGCTTATCACAGGTTATATGAGTTCTGAGAGCTTCATTTCTCATCTAAAAGAGTGTCAACAGTTTTTTTTTAAGATGCGAGTAATTTTATATAACACTCAAGTTACTTAAGTTAGTGCATGGTACATAATGAAGGTGCAGCAGGTAGCAAGCTTCACCTTCTCAGTCAGCCCCATGCGTTCTTGCAGCTGCTTCATCCCTACCCTGAGCTTACTCTCAATTTTTCCATAATCTTAATTCCTACTTAATTTACTCTAGTCAAAAATCATTGCAGAAGGTCCTGTTTTGCATTAAGCCATTTCAGAATGCCCTACTTTGCCCAAACTTTGTGTTAAGCAAAATGGAGATACACAAACAAAAACAAAAACAAGCAAAAAAATACAGAGTGAGCCCTGTTCCAAAAAGGACAAGTGATAATGAATGCAGCAGAAGTGCATATTGATAAGTATAAAGTACCTAAATTTTGAGGAAAACAGTGTTTAGTCTGGAGAAATGAGATCTCAGTTCAAATTCTGAGCTTTCCCATAGTCTACAAATGATTTCCATCAAGTTGGTCATGCCTGCAAGCCTGTTGCATCACCTGGAAGGGCAAGTAGCTGCTGCTTTTTCTAATTGAAGCATTACAAGGCTTGAAGAACGAGCCACTTCTATAACAGGCTATTAACCTGCAAATCTGTAGGCATATAACTGATTCTATCATAATTGACATAAGAGTACACGCAACCAAAGGAAGAATATGAACACCGTGTGCCACAAATGAGAAAATGAGAACTGGATGATTATTCATTTTTTCAGCAATCGTTTACTGAATGCCTGCCAGCTACTCAGTGCTAGGCACAGACTCTTGTCTGTTGAGAAGGTGATAAGAGCAATAACAGAATACACCAGGTGGAGGGAAAGCTGCAGAACAGAGGCTCACAAACACAGGAAGAGCTGTGGTGACAACTGATGGGAGATTGTCAAGGAATTTCTCAGTTGGTGACATGTGAGTAACAACTGGAATGGTACCTGGCAGCAAATATTCAGGGAAAGAACATTCTTAGAAAAGCAAGAACAAGCCCAAAAGCCCTGAGTGATGCATGCTCAAGAGAGAGCAACCTATCCACAAGGCTGGACTGTGGCTGCAGAAGGAGCTCTCGGCAAGGCAGGAGTAGCTGAGTGGCAGGAGGCTGGCTTGCCTAAGATCTTGTGAGTCACACAGAAGTTGGTATTGAGTATTTCTAAGGGGACTGGAAGTGCAGGGCTCGCAGTGCATTATGGGGACTCAAGATCAGAAACATGACTCTGGGTGAAGCTGGGCTGGGACATGTGGCTGAACTCTCCATCTGTGCTACTGGCCAAGGCGGTAGAGTCTGTGGATGCCTGGATGTGGGGTGAACAAACGAGGAGCGAGGAGTGTGGCCCCTGTGGCTCTGACCTGAGCAGGGAGCAGAGCAGACTCGGCTTTGCAATGGAGCCAGACAGGTACAACTTGGGACAAGATCTGTCTCACACGATTTGGTGATTTATGGGTGGGGTTACTGCCTAAGTGGTCAGATTTGCAGATGTGGGACTGCAGGGAGGGGTCTGGCCTAGAGACTTGAAGTGGACAGTGATCAGCCACAGATGTCATCTAAAATTCAGTGAGGCTGCTGTGCAGACAAAGAAGAGGCTCTGGGCCCAAGCGCTGCAGGGGACAAAGGTTTTCAAAGGTGAGGATGACCCAGGAAAAAAGTAGGATCGCAGCGGGCATCAGGGTTTGAATTCTGTTTCCTTACATGGAAGAGCAGACGTCACTGGACCAGCATGCGCTCTGTACACTCCATGGCTAGGTGTGCGGCCCTTCGTCCTCACCAAGTGCTGGCGCAGGAGCTATTGTCACCCCCACTTTACAGCAAAGTAACTAAGACCCAAAGAAGCTAGATGGCAGAATTGCCTCTGAATAGACAGTGTGAACTGGAAGAAATAGGACCTAAGATCAAGTCCTCTGGCAAAGTGAAGGGTGAGAAGGCAGGCCCACAGCTCCTGAGGCCCCAGAGCCTGGCATTTTGGCATTAGTATCTCAGATGCCATGTCTGGCACGTTGACATCTTGGGTCTCGTTCCAGCCTCACACGAGCCCCGTGGTCAGGATGATTAGCTCTGTGTTTTTAGAGGGGCAACAGAGATGCGGAAAGCCTCAGTAACCCACAAAAGGCTCGCAGTTAGTGGAGGCTGGATGGACACACAGGCTTCTGCTGTGACCACGCAGACTCTGTCACCATTACTCTTGCCCTCTGCTGGTTGTACAGAGAAATGACAGGGTGTGGACCATCCCTGTATCCTGGCTGAGGGATGAGGCAGGGATGCACGGTCCCCATTGGTGTCTGAGTGCGTCACACACAGCCTTCTCCCCTGCCCTGTCCTGTACTCCCCAAGGTTCCGACTCTCCCAGAAATTGTCCCCACTATCACAGGGGAGCATGTAGAGCCAAGGAAGCAATTGTGTCTTATCTTTCAGGACTTTGGGGTAGCTGGGCTGTTAATTGGGCTAAGCACTCACAGAAACACTGTGCTTTCTGTCACCTAAATGATCTGGCAGTCGCAACCCAACTTAGGGACTCCAGCCCATGGCTACCATGGCAGCAGGGTATGCTCGACTTATCAGGATAAATGATGTGCAGTTTCCTGGGTGGATGGGACACAAAGGAGAAGGGACGTTGTGATTACTACTACTTGTGGACCAGCTCTCTGGTGCCAGGCTGCTATAAATGAATATGTGTGACGAGACCAGTGCAACGAGCAAAAGAGGACTGCAGTACTCAAGCTACCACTGGAGAAAGTAGTGCCTGCTTCTCCAGGGTTTCACACCCAAGGTCAGCTCATCCTAGTCAACTGTGGTCTAACAACACTAAGGAGACGATCCTAGAGACAATAGGCAAGTCTGAAAGGCCACTCCTTTCCAAGTGGGCTCATGCCCTTTGGTGCCCCCTTCTCCTCAGGCTCTCACAGCTCATCCCCGTATCCTGCATGTCCACAGCGTTGGCTGTGTGCCACCTGCCCTTGGGTCTGTACGAGCCCCTCTGTCACTCCTCATTGGCAGTGACACCACACTCGCCTTCCAGAAGCTTCTCCTGTACTTGATCGTGGCTCAGTAGCACAGGGCAGTGATGCTCTGCCTGAGAGAAGCTGCCAAGCGCTCCCTGAGGGGAGAGGCAGAAGCTCTCAGCTCATCGAGGCAAAGATAGTCATATACTGAGTTTGCTAAGATTCACGGCCAGGAAGATCTTTTACCCGTGAAATTGTAAGGAAGGAAAAAGAAATTCAATTTTGCTGCCACACCTCAAATGCTAGAGCTACAGTCACATGCATGGTAAGTGCTTGGTAAGATGAAAACATTCAATTTGTGTGTGGAGAGAGGACAGCACGGCGCACGCAGGATGTGGTCTGGGCGCCCGGAGCCTGGACTCCGATGAGCGCATACATAGCCGTTAGATCACGCGCATTCTTTAAGGCTGGAGGAGTAGAGAGGGACAAGAGGTGGTTCCTTCCAGGGCCCAGGGCCCAGAGCAAAAAGAGAATTATTTTCATTCTACTTGAGTTTATTTTTCTCTTAATACTGAGTAAGAGGGAGATCAAGAACCGGCTGGTGGCGGATCTGTGGCAGTGGTGGAGCTGTTTCAGGAGGCGTTCAAACGCAGGGGCTCTTTCCGGCAAAACCTCTCCTGCTGCACTCTGCAGAAAGACCTGAGGATGTGGTGCCAGTGCAGGCCGAGAGTGCACAGGCTTTGGGAGGAGCTCGCTCTTGTCCATTCTTATTTTATGCCTCTAATTTTTAGTTTGTCCATATAAAATTTCTCCCATATGGCAATGAAACGGCCCTTACCTCATGGGGCAGTTACAAGATTAAATGAAATAGCGCCTAACAGGCGCTTCGCCCAGTGACCGACAACAGAGAAGGGCTCCAGGGATGGGGGCTACTTTTATCTTTTAATAAAGCCAATTGTTTGTTTTACCAGATCAAAGGGATGGAAGGGTTTCTCTTCTTCGGCTGCTCATGGACTGCAGCAGGAACAAGGGCAGGAACAAGTGATATGACCGGCCCCCGGGGCTGGCTTTGGGGTCGCCACAGCCTAGTGATTCAGCCTCAGGAAGGCACTGAGAGAAGCCCAAGCAGAGGCTTCGTGACTCTGGAGCTGAGGAAGGCTGTGGACTCGCCCACCTTCCTCGCTGTCAGACCCGGCGCTGGGGGCCTAGGGCTGCACGGCGCGTGCCCCGCTATTACCCAGCAAGCCAGAACCCGAGCCTCCGGGGCCTCCAAGAGATGCTTCCATTGTGTTACTGAATATTAGGACTTGCTACAGGTACAGCGGCCATCTCAGTCTGCCCTGTTGCCTGCACTTTATGTTATAATTCCTCGTTTTATGACACAAAAATGGTGGAACAGACAATTGTAAACGTGGAAGCACTGGTTGAGTTCATTTATGGGAGATGCAGGGGCTAAGCAAGCGGGGAAACCGGAGAGCAAAGCTCTGGATACGGCCGCAGCACCGTTCACGGAGCCTGCTGTTCTCTTCTCTCCGCCCTAAGAGTGCAGTAGGTTCTGCCACTAATGTGCTGGGCCAGGTGGAAATGGAAGTGGAGCTGCTGTCCCTTGTAAACTCTCTCCAGACGGACACAGGTACAGGCGCGGTCAGCAGGCTGCAGACAATAAGCAACTTTGGGCGTGGCGTGAGCGCGGTTGCGCAGCTGCTCATTGTTTATTCAGCAAAGCATGGCCGGGACTTGCTCTGTGCCTGGTTCGGTGTTGGGAGAGCGAGAGAAGGGCTCAGCTTGGCCTTGCCCATGGGTGCCCACCGCCTGGCGGAGAGGAAAGGGCTGCCTGAGCGAGCAGCGAGCACGGCGGGGACGCAGGAAGGAGGCGGGGGTCCGGATGGAGATGACGCCCCGCCCGGCCCGGCCTGGCCTGGGGCTGGAGTGCAGCAGAGGATCTGGCTGCGAGGGGCCAGCTGCTGCCCCGTGGTGCGTAAAGTGTGGGTGAGGCAGAAGTCGGAGCCACGAAACTCTTTTCGCCTAGAGCTCCACTAAAGACTCCCAGGAAGTTCATGGGGTTCCAGGATTTCTTCTTCAAGATAAACGGAGGTGCCTTCTCCTCATTAGGCACTGGTGACAGGTAAGTAGGAGGTGTGTTAGCTGAGGGCAGTCGGGCTCCCACTGGTCCACCGTCCACCTGTCCACCATCCACCAGTCCACCATCGACCATTCACCGTCCACCGCTAGGATGCGATGGCTTCCCCTGCTACACGGCAGGTCTTCCCCATCATATCTTTAACAAGGTGCTAAGACCTGCACGCAGGGTCTTGCCCTTGCCAGGCGTGCGCTGTGCCACTGCGCTGTCCTCCCAGCCTTCCAAGAGGAGCTGAGATCCGGAAACATTCCACCCGCGAGGCCATGTCGGCCAGGTGGATCAGCCTGACCCAGAGAGAGGCTGCCGAGGAAGCCAGGCAAAGGCCTGAAGTTCTCCGAGTCAGCGATTTAGTGACCGCAATTCCAGAGGAAGCAGTGAAAGCAGAACAAAGTAAATTTAAACTTGGCGCGGATGAACACCGAAAACACTCTCAGTTACTTTTTCAACTGAGAGGAGGGACTGGCTCTGAGGACTGTGAGGACCAGAGCATGTGTCGGGGAAGCAAGTTCTGAGGTCACACTGGCAAGACCAGTACATAGAGAGTGCGTGGTGACAGGGCCTTGCTGGGCAGCCCGGCCCCAATTCTGGACCTGCCTTTGTGTGCCAACACGGACGGGAGCCAGCTGCCCCTGCAGCCTCGCCTCAGTGGGCAACACAGCCCAAGCCCCCTAAAACTCTAAGATGTGCTCACCTTTTGTCCGCTCTAGAACAAAGCTGGCTGCTGTTATCATATAGTCTTTAGAATCCAATCATGCTCTTTCTGCAGGAAATAAGTGGGGACCACAGGACAGCGTCAGCACTAGGCGCCTGTGAGGGTGGGGAGGGCAGCTGTTGGCCCGGAGCAGCTGCCCCTGCTGCCCGGGCAGGGAGCATGGTCTCTCCCACCTGGCCTTGCGCAGGAGGATCCCGAGGCAGCGAGCGGGCCCTTGCGGACGTGGCTCGAGCTCGTTCTCCTGCAGCTGGCCTCACCACTGTCGCTGAAGCCTTGGATCCCTGACAGCACTGAGTGAATGCTCCTGTGCCATGGGCTTCGTCTATGACACCAGAACAGGGTTGCAGAGAAAATAGCCCTCCACCTGTACATCACACAAGCTACGTCTCACCTTCCATTTCTAAAAGCGCTGTCCTTTTTATTTAGTTATTTTCCATTTTATGTATTTTGTGCAGGGTCTCACTACACAGCTCAGACTTGTAGTGATCCTCCTGCTGTCAGCCTCCCCAGGGCTGGGATGGCAGGCATGTGCCACCATGCTCAGACTCTTCACAGGCTCAGCTATACCCAGGGGTGGGGCCAGCATGGCCTACGGGACCTGGGATCAAACCCTGGTCACTGTGCTTGCCAAAGCAGGCATTTAGTCTGCTGAGCTATCTCACCGGCTCTCACGGTAATTTTTATGCATAGCCATTTCATGGACATTGTCACACTTTGGGTTTATTTCACACAACATAGCTAAGGTAATTGTATTGCTAATGTGTATTGGGTTAATGAAAGGAACAGTTAATGCTTAACTTTTTGATCAATTTTACATGTTTATATCTGGTAATCTAACGATTTCTTTGAAGACAACAATATGCAATATAATAACCATGTTGAATTTCTATCGTGTTTATTTAAAATTCTAAATCTCTTCTAAATGATTTATTCTAAAATAAAATATTATTAAAATAAAAAAGTAAAAATTGAAAGAAAAAAGAATAGCAGTCTGTTAAACGACTAACTTCACAAACAGTGAAGGTTAGATTCCTTTCTCTTTTTTCCCTCATGCCAGTTGTTCTTTTCTTTTGAGCAGTTTATTTCCCTTTCACAATATTTATTTTACCTTTCGGATTTTACTTACTCTTTTAGACTCTTACACTAGTGAGACAATAGCTAAATCTTGAAAACAACCCAAATGCCCACCCTCTGAGGCACGGATAAAAATTATATGGTATTTTAATGATATTCTTTCTAAATTTTAGAATTCTGTTGTAATTCTTGAGTGGACAATAAATCGCAGGAGCCTATTTTTTATGTAACTATATTGCAAAATATTCACAAATATTAAGCCATTTGAAAATAATAGTTATGCTAGATTGATAAGCGTAGATCACTATTGCATTGGAGATTATACCAATTATATATTAGGTAAAAAGAAATGATGAAACAAAAATAATTAAAATGCAAATTTTATGCAGTACTAAAGATAACACACTGTGCTATTGTGATCCTTGACAATAGCTACAAATATTTTAGTTAACGATTATTTGTTACAGAAATAAATGCTAATTTTGTTCTAAATGCATCTGTAAGGTTTCTGTCCTATGCTTCTGTTATGGTCTTGATATATTTAGTATGATCAAACAAAAAGTGCTATGGTTTCCCATAGTGAAATCATGTGTTGTTTAATTCTCACACTCGCATGTGCCTTCTCGGACACACCCAGGGCACGCGGGCCCTCCCTAGAGTGGCCCCAAGCTCCTCCCATTTCCTGGGAGGAGCTCCCATCCTCGCGGCCAGCTGGGTATTGTCTCCTGGTTTCTAGCACAGACTCTGGCCTGGGCCATGGACTCTTCTGCCTCTGGTGTAGACGTGACAGCCTTCTGTTGCCCACCAATTCACTGGCGTCATGCGGACTTGCACGGAGACTGCGGTGACCTCCGGACCTTGGGCTGAAGCCTTCAGTCTCCAGTGTGCGGATGCCCTCTGTTTGCTTCCTCATCCGGCTCTGCGGGCTGACCATCGCAAGCCGGTCTTGGAACTTCTTTGTGTGGTGTGGTGTGTGTGTGTGTTACCAGGGATCAAACTCAGCACCTTGCACTTGCCAGGCAAGCACTTATTCCACTGAGCTATCTCCCTGGCCCCAAGTTTGTAGTTTTGATTTTCAGTTTTTTTGTTTGTTTGTGCTAGGGATCAAACTCAGGACCTTGTGCTTGCCATGCAGGTGCTTTTTTTTTTTCATATGTCTCATAAAAAAGTACAATTAGCACACAAAGTAACCATAATTTGGAAGAACAATTTCAAAATTATTTGGAGGACATAACATGAAAAGACAAAAAGTTAAAAGTGATACACTTTTTACTTAGAGGGAAGACCATTACAATTAATTGCTGATATTTATAGGGACATATTTCTTTAAGTAATGTTGCTAGTCATTAGATGGAATACCTGGTAGGGTGGCTGGAGCACATAGACCTTCACTGAATTTACCTGTCTGTTTAATATTTTTATTTTCCTCTTCAGACATGGAGGAGGCGTTGTTAGGCCCGGCTGAGAGTGCACGTGCCTAATGCCCCGGAGCTCTGTGCCTCCTTGTAATTTCTTGCACATTTGTACATCTTGTGGTACGCCTGTTCCTCTAGAACAACACTGACAGATGCAATGTTCTCTCCTGACTGCAGGTGAATTAGGTCAGTAATGGGTGAGCAAAGCGAGATTTGAGTTTAGGAAAAGGCTGTGTTTTCTGTTCTGTGAGTACCAAAGCAGGCTCAGGTAAAGTAGCTCTTTGTTTAGTGAAGTAAACAACCAAGGTTCTTCCTCAGCAGAATGTAGGTGACTACAAGGGACACAGGCATGCAGGTGAATGCCTAGCCACGGTGTACCCCGGGACCCTGGCCATTCCAGAGTCAGGCTCTGTTAGGACGCATTTTCTACAGCAGAGAACCATGGCACAGAGAGGTTAATGTGCTGCGCCTGAGGCCCGCACTGGAAAGTAGAAAACAGACTCCCAGCCTCGGCTCAGGGCCACAGCCCAGCCCGCTGCTCCACACTCAGGACGCTGACTGGAAGTCACTCCCTCCTCCACGAGCTGGAGCTGCAGCCTCGGCTCTGGGCTCTTCTTGGGGGCCACCTCCTCTGGAGATGTTTGGCAGTGTCTGAAGGTTCATGTTGACTGCTCTGATTGAGAGAGAGGGTGTTCTTAGAGAGGCCAGGGTAGGCGTAAGACAGGCGGCGATGCACAGAAGGGTCACTGCAGCAAAGGCGTCCTGTCCCTAACGCCAGCAGCACTGTGGCCGAGCACCTCTGCTCTCGGGAGAGCCCCTGGAGTGGCTCTCAGGTGGCTCCTTGGTCAGGCCTGCTTGCTGGGGAGCGCCCTCATGCCTAACACGGGGCCGGCATTCAGTGAAGATCTGCAGATGTGTGTGGCCCAGGGAACTCTCCAAACCAGTAAACAAAGTATGCAGTTTGGGTTGTCCACATCATAGGACTCTAGAGGAGCGGTTTTTAAAACAATCTACAAGGTGAGCCAGAAGTCACTGTCCCCAAGCTCTGGTCCAATAGAAGAGGTACCAGAGAAACATGTTGGCCGGATGAGGGACCAAGGCAGGGAAGAGAGGCGGAGAGAGAGTGTCCTGCCACGGGGCGGGTGACAGTGACAGCCCAGAGTCCCCGTGCCCTCGAGGCCATGGTTGGGAGACGCCAGGCACATCTGGACTTTTTTTTTTTTTTTTTTTTTTTACCTTGGGGTTTTCAAATATGTGAGCACCAAACATTTGGGGTGAGGAGAGAAGGGCACACCCCAGTCCCTATTTTTTTGTGCTCCGACACAAGCCCGGGTCTTGTGCCGCCTCCTGATCATGGGTACTTGTGACTGGAGGAACAAGCAAACAAAAATACCAGCTGAAAGCTAATTAATTAAAGCCTAGATAAATCGCAACACTATTTATTGCTCAATTATAGTCATTATTTCATCTGTGCTTCTGGTTCAATCATTTCCCTTTTCTTTGCATGATTTTGCCCCCCACCCCAGCCACCCTCTCTGCTTATGTGTTAGCGTTTTCCTTTGCCACTGCATATCCTTCAGGAGAAGTGGACAGAGCATTAAATTGCAAGTAAGTGTGGAGCCACAAGCCGTTGGGATCGTGAGTGCCCCGTGACCTTCTCTATTTCACGTGGAGGTAAACTGAGTCCTGGTCCTGAGAGGCAGCAGGGCTCGGTCAAGCGCAGAGTGCCGCGTGCCCCTTGCCTTTGTGGGCAGTGTGTGTGCGGTGGGCATCCGCCTGCGAAGCGAGGCTGAGGCCCTTCCTTACTTAGATACAGGCAGCTCACTCCATGTCGGCTGTGTCCCCTCAACAACACAGAGACACGCAGGGACCAGGGCCACAGAGGAGGAGTGCTTTCCCTGTCTCCCATTCAGAATCAACTTTCATGTCTAAACTTAGAGAAGCATCAGGTGGCCCAGGGCAGCTGCCTCATGATGGCTTTCCCTCAGGAGGTAGAGTGACATAGAGGAGAGGGGAGGTCTGGAAGGAGGCTCCCGCGCTGCAGCTGGCCTCAGGCAGGTCACCCAGAACGGGTGCCTCAGGTTCTTCTGAAACCGGCCCTTGCTGGTCACCAGCTTGTGCAGCTTTCTTTAGGACTGCGTGTGAATACTAAGTCACTGCCCAGGCCCCAGTGACCACAGCGCCGGGCCAGTGAGCAGCACCCACCAAAGCCTCCCAGGCACCTCACAGGAATGTGATGGGGACATGCCCTCCAGAGACAGTTGGTGAACTGGGTTTCCAATAAAGCAGCAGAAAAAGCAGGGGGCCTGCTATGCATTTTCAAAGTAGTTCAGTTGAAAAGAGATGCTGGCCCAGGCTCCTTAGTCTTAGTCAAATCACGCTGCAGTATAACGACCTCAGCTGACGTTGTGCTTGTGCCTACGATAACTGAACACACGCTGTGAAGTCCTCACTGACCCTCTTGTCAGGGAAGAAGAACCTGTGGCTCAGCAAATCAAGGTGCACAGGTGCAGAGGGACCAGGGGACTCGGCTTTCCTAGCACTGTCCACAGCACCATCACAGCCCTGCTCCTGGTCCTCCCAGCCCAGGCCAGCCTTCTGTCCACCCACAGCACTGTCAGTCCTACTCCAGGTCCTCCCAGCCCAGGCCAGCCTTCTGTCCACCCACAGCACTGTCAGTCCTACTCCAGGTCCTCCCAGCCCAGACCAGCCTGCTATCTACCCTGGTCTTCCCAGCCCAGGCCAGCCTTCTGTCCACCCACAGCACTATCAGGGCTGAGCTCCTGGTCCTCCCAGCCCACGCCGGCCTTCTGCCCACCCACATTGCTGTCAGAGCCCTGCTCCTGGTCCTCTCAGCCCAGATCAGCCTGCTGTCCACCCTGTTCTTCCCAGCCCAGGCCAGCCTTCTGTCCACCCACAGGCCATCTCCTGAGAACATACACATACATAAAGGGCCATCTCTAAGACTTTTCTGCCATGAAGGAAAAGCTAACCACGTGATTCACATCTGTACTGTTGAGTTACCCGGCAGGATTGCTTAGAAAGAGAAGCACGGTCACTCAAGTACACCACCCCACCATGTGGTGACAGTCACTGCCCTCTGCAAATCAGCTGGTGGTTTGAGACTTTTACTCTGAATGGAAACATGGAAGGCAAAGATTTCAGTTCCTAAACATAAGTATTACCTTTGTCAAGATAGCTCAGTGGACTAAGCATCTGCTTAGGCAAGCACAGGGACTGGGTTCAATCCCTGGCACCACATGCCACTCCAGCCCCACTGCATGGGTGCCCTGAGCCAGTCACTGAGTCCAGGTGTGGTGCCACAGACCTGTAACCCCAGCACTGGAGAGGCTGAAAACAGGAGGATCACTACAAGTCCAAGCTGTGCAGTGAGACCGTGTACCAAATACATAAATAAATAACTAAATATTAGGTTTGTATCTTCATTATTAGTTGGGGTCACTTTGATTATGATATGTATATTTTCATAAATAAATTAATGGATAGATGTGTACATATTTATATACACACACATATATATATATATATATATATATATATATATATATATACATTCTATATATTATGATGCACTTTTTCTGAGTATTAAGTCATATATGATAAATATTAAAATTTATAAACTATGGAAGTACATATTATCCTTCAGCTCAATATACTCTACTTTCAAACCTGGAACAGCTTTCTATTATACCAAAAGTAGGAAAGGGACTAATGTTGTCTTTGTAGTCATTCAGGGAATGAACGATATTAACTCCGTGACGCCTCAACCCCTGGAGTAGCAGTGGGGATGGACAACATCCCCAACTATTTAGGTATGCAAAGTGAGTCACCAAGAGTCTGGGACGCTGTCAAAGTGATGTAGCTGATGAATGGCAAACTGGGTAGAGCACTAGCCCCGGCTCTCGCAAGCTCAGTGACAAGCTTTGCCGCCTCTCTCCGGTTACTGCGAGCACTGCAGGACCTCCAAGAGGTCCGAGCCCCAGTTCGCTTGCGCTTGCGCTTGCACTTGCACTTGCACTAGCACTTGCACTTGCACTAGCACTGGCGGTGCAGACATGACCACGTTGTTTAATTTCTTTTATTCTCAGTGATATTACCAATTTCAACTAGAAGCTGCTGCCTTAAAACAATTGCATAATAGGCACAGATTAAAAAGTAAAGAGATACTACTAGCATGGCGAGGACCGAGTGCAGTTCTGTGGTTTACCACACCGCGCCTGGCATGAGAGAGCCTGTCTGCCCAGGCAAGAAGCTTGGCAGGCTAGCCGGAGCGGTGTGGAAGCAATGCTCCCCAGTGTGCCCCCTGAGTCAGGTCTGCTCTGGTGCTGGCAAAGCAAGAGGAAGCCCCTGGAAACATAACATGTGTGGCAGTGACGGGTGGCAGCCTCCAGCACAGGCCCTGTGGCACGTCGCGTGGATCGAAGGGAGCCGTGTGCACCGAACCTGGGGGGAAAGGCGGCCCAAACCCCAGGCCTCGCGGACGGTGCCGGGTGTGCAGCAGTGGCGGTGCTTCGTACCACGCTCTGCTCGGTTTGTACCCTGGAAGTGGACTGAATGGACCACTGAATATGTCTCCGAAGACAGGCAGTCTACGGGGAGGAGAGAAGCCGCCCTTATCTTCCTGCAAAGAAACCCGCGTGCCACAAGTGTGGTCAGAGCAGAATGGCGATTCTCTTAGGGTGGACTGCTGATAAGAAAGTGAGCCTGGCTTGTATGCGCCGTGTGCGTTTGTGTGAGAGAGGAGGAAAACCCAGCGCAGGGATTTCCAGCTTGGCTGCTTGGTTTTTCTTAGTCAGAGAATGTCACAGGGCCCCTACACTCGGAGCCTTGCGCCGCAGCAGTTGGTAGCTCTTCGTCCGGATAAGTGGGTCAGGTAGCAGTTGACACTCTGTAGTGATGGCAGTGTGCATGAGGGGGACACCGCCTCCACGTGGGTGTGCTGTGTCCCATCAGACAGTCCTCCGGAGGAGAGCTTGGTGGCCAGGAGTTAGGAAAAGAAAACCAGTGCCCTGCTGAAACGATGGCATCTCCAGCTCCTTTAGGCCTTGGAAGGACCTAGGACAGAGCGTCGTTGAGCGTGTCTTGTTACATTTTAACTTGGTGGAAACACAATTTTTTTTTTTTAAAGACTGCAGAGTTTTGGCACCGCTAGTGTACAGGCTTCATGTCACAGTTCCAGGAACTGGAGCCCCTAGAGGCAGTCCTGACTCATTACTGTGAGAGTGAGGATTAATCCTCAGCCCAGCTGGGTGGGGAGCTTCTGGGGATCAGTAAAGGGCATTTCTGGGGGTGCTGTGGGGTGTGACTGCGAGCAGTGTGGCTGGTCCCTGGGCCCTCCGTCGGGTATGGATACCCTGCGCTTCTTTCCATCTGCCCGGCGCTAGGTATCTCTGCTCTGCCGAACCTTCTGCCAAGCTTTTGAGCCTCATGTCTAGAAATTCACAGACTGGATCCCCTTAAGCCATCGGCCAAATGAAGTGTCTACTCCTATAAATCGTGTCAGTATTTTGTCTCAGTGATACGGAAGCTGATTAATACAGGCATCAACTACTTGGCACGGGATGCTAGGGAAGAAATTCTTTGCTTTATTATATTCATCTAATGAATAAACACAGTACTTTTAGCTCGACTGACAACAAATAATTGCTCTGTATGATGAATGGCGTTATTGAGAACATCAAGACTCTCCACAGTGATAGAGTAACTGCTGTAATGAATGTTTGATTCTCACCAAAATTCATAGTTTGAAGCCTAATCTCAGAGGTGACACAACTAGGGGACTGGGGGCATTTAGCAGGTGAGCAGCCCATGAAGGCCACCTGCGCAGGGGACCCTTAGCAAGAGGTCCAAGAGTGTCCATTTGCCCCTTTACCACGTCAGGACGTGGGAAGCAGCTGCTGTCTGTAAAACAGACATTCAGTCCACACTGCACACCTAGGTTTCTCAGCTGCAGAACTGCGGCAGTGAGTTCCGGACATTGGCCAGTTATCCAGGCCAAGGCGTCCTGCTAGGATGGCCGCCTGCCCACCATTACAGCCCCGTGTTGTTCTACTTGGTAGCTCTATGATCATAAGAGCGTCTGTACTCCAGCATCACGTGAAAGCGTTTCTTCAATCACTATAATAGCAGGTTCACTGGCTCTGATCAATACAGTGATGTTTCTATCCTAATCTCTTTTTTGCCTCTGTCTATAAAAGATGGATAATCATTAATTCATTGAAGGTTGCTATAAAACCACATACAAAACAGTCAAGTTTAAGCTTAGCAGGTCCACAAAAATAGTTGATTTATTTTGACTTATGTTTCAAAGATATAGCACGGAAGCGGTGTCTACAATGAGCTACCTGAAATCATTCTTTGAGCTTTAGGAACTCCGAGTAATTAAAAATGACAGTGGCAGCGAGGATCGGGCTCTATTCTCCACACGGTGGGATTCCTTCTCAGTGCTTCCTATGTTGTTTTTTTTTCCTTCCTAGAGAAGTTAAGCAACCAACCTGAGCACTCCTATGCCCATGACCTTGAACCTGGCATGCAACTTCACCCTGTGATACGCTTTAAATAATAAATTAAGATCCATTCCCCAGCTGGAAAGTGCTCTGTGGGCCGGATATCCGTAGGGTGCGCCTTCCCTGGAAAGGCATGCAGGAGAGGCAGGAAGCCATCCGGGTACCTGCTCTCCTTCATGAATATTCATGAACATGGAAAAGAGGTTGCAGCTAATCTAAGCTCTAAGCAGAAATCCTCCTGCAGGGGGTGTTCTGGCCACAAGCGGTTGCGGATTGGATTGGATGAGGAAAAGCAGAGTTGGAGAAAGGTTTGGTTAAAGCCGTACAATCAGATTATGATAATTTCATGAAAACATATTTCGAGAGGCCGACATTTATCATTAGTGTGTGCATATCCTAATTATTCAATGAGCTATTCCTTGCAGAAAGGATAAAACACGTTCTAGCTTGAGAGGGCCTGGTAGTGCAACGCATGAGCAGCCAGATATGCCATGCGGTCCCGTCGCAGGGTGTCCATTCGTGTTCAGGAATTATTTGAGACAGCGCTCTGAAAATGTCAGAGGAGGTGGCTACTTTAAAAGATTGATATTGGTAATGAATACTAGTTGAATACTCTCGGTCTCTTCTATAGCATTTGAAGCCAAGCAAATATTTGACAAGAGGGAAAATAAGATTACTCAAGGCATACCAAGTTCAAAAATATTTTCCTTGGAAGAATTCCACAGATCAGAATCCCCAAAGACTGCATCACCGGAAGGCAGTTTCTGTCCCCTCGGGCCCGGATCGTTTGCTCTGGAGAGATGCAAGCGCTGCAGGCGCCCCCTCCCGGGCTCTTCCCGCCCCACGCTGAGGGCTACCGGCCGGCAGCCAGCTAAGCCAGCCCCCGGGGCAGGCTCGAGTAGGCTGTTTTCACGCTGGAGCCACAGGGCTCCTCTCACACCCGCGCCCGCAAGCAAGCGGGGTGTCCCTGTTTCCTTCCAGCTGGCAGCATGTTTGCCTCACTCTTAAGTAGCTGAAAAATATCAAAAGAAAAGTAATATTTCATGACATGCAAGCGTTCCATGCAATTCAAATTTCATTGTGAATAAATAAAGCATTCTTGGAACACAGCCACGCTCGCTCGTTCGCGTGTTGTCTGCGGCTGACTCTGCACTACCGCCGGAGAACGGAATAAATGTGACAGAGAGCACGTGGCCGGGGAAACCGAGACGTTGTCTCCTCCAGGCCTCGACGAGTTTTCCTCCTCCTTCGACGGGCTGCTGGGGCCTGCGCCCTGTGCACCATGCCTCCCTCCTGCTGGGCGCCCGCCAGGCCCCTCTGCACAGTGCCCTCCGAGCGGCCTGCCCTGTGACTGAGAGCCGCCAGCGAGGGCAGGGCCGTGGTGCAGTGGCACCTGCCTGCCTGGCCTGCTTGAGCCTCAGGGTTCCCCCTCACTGCCACATAAACGCATAGGCCATCATTACAGCAGTGTCTTTCCAGTCCGTATTGGAAAAGGTCACCTGTCAAGTGACTGTACACTGACATCTCGCTTCCTTCTTGCCTCCACTGATGGGTAAGTTTTCCAGGTTTGTTTGCTATTTTTTGTTCCTTCTTCTGTTTTGACAACCCCCACCACGTGACCTATGGAAACGTGGACCTGGCTGATGCCAGCCTGTCCTCAGGCCTGAGCCTAGGTGAGCCTGCTCCAGCACGTTTCCGCTGGCCCTGCCTACCTGCAGCTACAGTGTCTGCCTTCGCTTTCCTGTTCTTCGCTTTCTTTCTCTCAGAGCCCGCGTCCCAGCATCCCGTCACTATGGGCGCATCAGCATGTTCTTAAGGATTCACATGTTGTGTTGGCCAATTCGAGGCTCAACTGAATATCTGGATTATTTGACTTAATGTGTAAATATTGATTAACTGGTAGTTTATTTCATCGAAAAGCTTCTAGTCACATGTCAAGGCTTCATCAAACAACTCTGTCCTAATGTCATCGCCACGGGTCCAGGCTCAGCACGGTCATGGTTGCCTCTGGGAATGGACCGTAAGGGAAAGCACACCAGACCTAGCATAAGCAAGACATCTCATCAACAAAATGCACACAGAGATAGTTTCTCAAAGTTGCAGCGAACATCGCATTTTTTCTAAATTTCAATAATTCTAGTTCTTTCCTCTAGCAAGACTACATCTATTAAGGCAATTGGATAAAAGCTCAGTGCCAAGAAAAGAATTGACTTCTCATTTTATAATGTTAACCAGTTAATAAAATGTAGATTTTTCTCTAACTAGAGCCTGAGAAATTTTCAGGTACACAGAGTGTCAGAACTCAAGCAATAGACTAAAGTGATCTCTGGAGCAGCCAGTTCCAGTCTCAAAGTTCTGTAATTCCAAAATAAATGTCTCATCTCTCTTCTTTCTTCCCACCAACCTCTCTGTCTTCTTCAGCTCTGCATCTTCTTCTAGCCAGACTCATTTTTGACGAGTTCAGTGGGTTGCTTTCACATCTCCTACTCTAGAACAGGTTTTGCTCAAATCTCACCATGCAGCAGTAACCACACGAGTCAGGTGGACTGTACAAACTCCAGGGCACAGAGAAGTCTCCAGGGGTCATTGCAGCTGTAGCTCAGCTAGGGTGGAATTTGGCTTCAAATCCCTTTGGTAAGTTAGATCTCTGAGTGCTGAACTAACTGATCTAGTCCAGGCAGAGATGCCTTACTGTTTTCTGATTTTCACACCAGAAAAGTTCACAGAGTCAGCATCTGCGCCTGGACACCCACCACTACTCTGCTTTGATTGGCCGGCAGGATCCAAAGCGGGACATGTTTGGGCTTGCTGCACGAGCCCACCTCCGCTACTGCCTCTGAGAACACGGCAGAAGCAAACAGCCGAGCCGAGAAGCACAGATCTGTGCAATTACCGCGGCCCTAGTTCGTTTACTCTAGGGACACGCAAGAAGCCACCTAGATGGCAGTTTCAGCAGATGATGACATTTTGTTTACTACAATATTATCTAACCACTAAGTAGTATACTTACTGCACCACTACATAAAACTTCTGAGGATCTAAGAGCAAAATGCTGGTATCTAATGTTAATGATGATGCATGGTGCACGAGGGTGCATTGCAAAGCCCAGACGCTTCCTCACTGGGGTACGCAGTGTACGGTCACTCCATTGTTTGAATTTTCTCTGACACTGCTGTTTTACTCCATGGTTAAGCATTTTAAAGTGTGCCTTCCATACGTTGTTGGTGTCTAACACATTTGTGACTAATACTGAGAAGTTTTTACTACTATATTTCTAATGAATAGAAGAAACAGATAAAAATGATAAAGATTAAGAGAGAATAATTTATATTGCAGAAGGAAAAGCCAAAGATATGCGCCAGAATTATATGGTGGTGTCATTCATCAGAGGACCTGAAGATTAGAAAATTAAAGGCCGTTAAACCCACCCTGACCCCCCTCTGGAATCCTGGTCAATTCTGTTCTGGGTGTCTGGAAGCAACGCCCATGTATGGCTGTATCTAGGCATCCCCCAAAGCCTCACATGGTTGGAAGTTTTCAGAAGTGGGTGATTCCAGAGTGTGTGGTGCTGGAGTTAGGGGTGCCGGGTTGGAGAGTCTGATGCACGGCTTGTGACTAGCACAGGGGGGCCCCACCCTGGTGGACGAGGCAGCTGCTCCCACTGGCTGCTTGTTCTTCTGTCCCTTCTCCGTTGGCACTGAGGCAGGTCAGTCCAGAAGCCCAGCATCCAGACACAGGTTTCTTTCCCCCTAACTAAAACTTCAGCCCTCAGGTTGAATTGCAGCCTTGACACTTTGCAGTAAGTGGGTTTTAGGTTGCAACGTGGACCCTTCATTTCTAAAATGTTCACCTTCACTGGTGTAGACTTAATTCAGTCCAAATTTGTGACTACCTTTTCTGGGGTTTTATTTGCTTGCTTGCTTGTTGCATGCAGGGTCTCACTGTGCAATCTGAGTTGGCCTTGAACTCTCTATGTAGACCAGGCTGCACCTAAACTCACAACATCTTCCTCTCTCAGCTTTCCAAGTGCTAGAATTACAGGCATGAGCCATTGCACCTGGCTATCAGATTCATGACTGTTATTAATGGTTAGAGCTCTCTAGGGAAACAGAAACAGTAGGGTGTGTGCGCATGAAGGTGATGATGAGGAATCAGCTCACATGACCCAGGGGTAACACAGCAGGCACAAGGGCCAGGGCGCTGGTATCTTAGTGTGGCCCCAAGGACAGCAAAGTCATTCCGGCTAAAAGTCAGTCAGGAGAAAGTAGCCTGCTGCTTAGCATCTCCATTCCACTCAGGTCTTCAGCTGATTTGAGGAGGCCCACCCACATCAAGAATGGGCATCTGCCTGACTTGGTCCACCTGTGCAATCCAGATGTTGAATTTTCCTTGCCTTGCTCTTTCCACTGTTAGAGCTTGCCACTCACTAGGGAAGCACTCTATCATGGGTCTCTATCTCAGACGCCCTGTTCTTTGTAGTATTTTATTTTGTGGTAAGACCTCAGCCTGGCTTTGAACTACTCATTCTCCTGCGTTAGCTTTAGAAGGAGCTCGGACAGTAGGAGCAGGCCTTGGGGGCCAGCTCAGATAGTAATCTTACTCAGAAACACCTCTCCAGTTATACCAAGAATAATGTTCAACCAAAAATCCATGAAAATTGGAAATCATGCTTCAAAACAGCCCATGCTGCCCCTGTTATTACTCTGGGCACATGGTGGTTCTCCCCAGCCAGCCAGTCCTCAGCCTGCTTTCTCCTTTACTAGCCCTTGAAGCCAGCGTCACTTTGAGACAAGGTCTTACTGAGCAGTTCAGCTTGGCCTTGAGCTCACCTTGCAGCCAGGCTGGTGTCAAACCCGCAACGATCCTCCTGCCTCAGCTTCCTGAGTGCTGGGAAGACAGGCATCCTTGCCCATGCCTATGCCTAGGTCACTATGTGAAATCCACAAAGACAGAGTATGCCCAGCTGTTGGCCCACAGCTCACAGAGACCACTCCTTTCCCTCTGAACAGTGTTTTCTGAAGAGGAAACCAGAGCTCCCCACCAGGGTTCTCACCAGCTACAGCCCAAGGCTGGCTCTCTTTTTCATATCAGGGATTGAACTCAGGACCTTGCGCTTGCCAGGCAGGTGCTTATGCCACTGCGCCATCTCCCCAGTTATCTTCCTGGGCCCCCAAGGCTGACTCTCCAGGACCAGCCACAGTTTCTCAGATTTACCAGCACTTGGGGTCTCATCTCTTTCCTCTGGATTCTCCTAAAGTGCCTTGCTGTGGGTTCCCTCATTTTCTACTTCTTTGTTATTTTAATACTATTGCTGAGCCTGGATTCCCTTCTCCTTGTTGTGACATCCTGGTGACATCTCTAGGGCTCGGCCTGCAATTTTTTTTGTTTGTTTATTTGTTTTGTATTATGTCTGGCTCAGCCTGCGGCACTGAGGATTGAACTGCAGTCCCTGCGGTTGCCTAAGCTTTCCTAAGTAGGCGCTTTAGACTGCTGAGCCCTCTTGATGGCCCTCAGCCTGCAGTTTGCCAATGGATGTGCTCTGGAGCCTATGTTTTTATCATGGTCCACACACATTCTAACATTTAGCACAGCTCTGCCAAACTGTTGAATTCCAGAAGATAGAAAAATCGGCATGTTCTACCCTTTCTAGCACATGCTCTGGTCAGGAATGTGCATGCGGCCCTAACACAGTACACAGCACGCGGCACCCCACAGACAGTCCCCGGAGGGCCCCTAATGGGCCACGCGGTGGCCGACATGGGCCCTTGCCCTCCATGTTCTCTGTGTGCACAGAGCTCCCGGGGTGCGGGAGACGCTTGGTTTGCAGTTACTGTGTGTGTATCAGTTCTGTTTTCGAAATGTGTTTCCACTCTAATTTGAACAGCCCAAGCTGTATCAATCCTAAATGGATGACATTATTTTTTCTGAGAAAACAATGCCCCCATCATTTAAAAACTGCCTCACGTTCTACAAGCTAACACTCAAGCATGACTTATTTACTATCTGAAGGACTTTTTCTATTTGACAACGATAGGATGTGATATAAGTCATTCAGCTGGCTGAAATGTATGGAGAAAACATGTCTGTAGTTTAAAATAATGGAGCAACGCTTGCTTTGATCTATAGCTTCCTGAGGCTTGGATGTGAGTGGCTGGCACCTCATGTGCAGACAGACGGCTATGTCATGGCTAAGGATGTGAGTGTGAAGAAAATGATTTGCACAAAGCCTGCAGATGCTTGTTATTATTATTATTATTGTTATTATTATTATTATCATTATTATTCTTGCTACCATTTCTGGTTTTTTGTTATTTTCTGCCTTATTATTTCCTTGTTCCCCTGGGTGGAGTGCTTTAGTGTGACAAAGGGGTAGGATGTGTTTTGAAGCTGACTCTTTTAGACAATGTCATGCAATTTGCAAATTTTTATTTTTAAGGAAAGACAGAGAAGCATAAGATCTGGTGTCTGGTGGTTGTGACATATGACAGCACTGCTGATCCTTCTTAAAAACCTGCCAAGTGCAGACACACATGGAAATAACAGCGCGCACCTCGGGCCCGCTGCGATTGGCCACATGATCTGCAGTGCCCACCCCTGAGTGCCAATGCAGGACCCCTCTGCAGGAGAGCTCTCAAGGGCCACAAGTCTGACAACAGAACATAAAGCCAAGTGGGGCTGTTTTTGAGTGCAGGCCCCCATGGGCTGACTGTACCCCACAGGGCAGGGCCTCCAACCAGCCCTGAGAATTAACTGAGCCTTGGGCGCAGGCTTCCCTCCACAGCTGATGTGTAAGAGGTGTTTAAGCAGTCTTACGCGCTCCATGCTCGCTATTAGCTTGCTCTCACAGGACCCCTAGGAAGCCTAATGCATTCATTTGCTCCTGTGACTCATTGCTAGGGAAATGGGCCTCTACGCCTTGTGCACAATGAGGTTCCAAATGGATCTACTTAACTGCCTCTTTAAAAACGAAAAGAAGAAAAAAGACTAAGAAAGCAAAACACAATCCAAAGCATTTAAGGCTCAGTGACTAGAGAAGAATCCCAAGGGATAGGGTGCCCCATGGGACCTGCTCCCACGTGACAGGGCACACTGTGAAGCCGCGCACTACCTGGAATTCCAGATGGCCGAGTGCAGGAGCGGAACCATCAAGCGCTAGGTACAGGTTCTCTGCACCCCCAGCATAGGCAGCCCCAAGGGGATGTGGAGCGGCATGCTTTCTAACACGGGTGGAGAACCCCACCAGAGCTGGGCTGTCCCCGGGGTCCCCAAATGGGCCCGCCTCGCATTTGTGTCCCTTCTCTGCACCTCCCATCTCAGCTGTGGCACTAGAGAAAGCTCTGGGTTCGTGCGGCACCCTCGCCGTCAAGTTGTTTAAAGCCTTCTCCTCGAGGAATGTGTATGACACCTGGAATTAACGAGGTTTTCTCTTTTAATCAGTGTTCAATCTTCTGCAAGGATAAATGAGTACACAGGTAGCTTCCGGCTGCCCAAACTGATTTAGCTAAACAATGGGGTCTACTTGTACACAAATGTGGAATAAATGTCCCGGAAGTCCCTTGGTGTGTGGTTAGAATGAGTTACGCCATCTCCGGGTGCTTAGGCGTGTTCGGCTTCCTTCCAGAGCGTGTCAAGCCTTGTGGTCCCCAATGAGCCGGGGCGACTACCATTAGCCTCCCGCAGCTGCTGACCTCTGTAGGCACGGCTCAGCCGTCACTTCCGGGGTACAGAGTCTCCACTGATCAGAAGGTTAGGAGCTTCGGCCTGGGCCCTCTAATGTGTAATGTTCCAACACGGCCTCCACAGCACCAGCCCCCGTGGAGCTCATCAGAGAAAGTCAATCAGAATTTTAAGCTGAGTGAGACTTGAGTCCTCATTGCCTTTAAACATTATTGTAAAAATGAGGTATCTGAGGGTGAGAAAATTGGTGCGCTTGTCCAAGCCCTCACAGTGACGTGGTGTGGTCAGACCTTCAGACTAAAGCCCCGGATTTGGAGATCTGGGTCTTTGCCTTTTCTCACTACAGCCTATCCTAGCCCTTTCTGCTTCCTATAAGAAAAAAAAAAAAAATGCAAATCAGGTGGTTTATAAGTAACCCAAATTTGGTTCTCCTAGTTCTGAAGGGAGGCGAGTATGAGAACCAGGTGTTCACATCTGGGAGGAGACCGCTCACAGATGCCAACTCATAGATACTCCTTCATGTGACAGGATGGGCAGCAGAGCTTCCTGAGGGCTTGCACAGGGGCACCAGTCCCCCTCAGGACGGTGGGTCCGCATGGTGTACTCTCCTCCCCTGAAAAAAGCTTCCTCTCAGTACCACCATCTTACGGGCTGGGATTTCAGTGTGAGCTCTGGGGAGGCAGGAATACTCAAACCATGTAGTGATGTACTCAGCTTGTAAATAATGAAAATGTAAAAACAAAGCGTGTGGTGAAAGGCGCAAGTGCCATGGGAAGGGAAGCTCCTTGGAGGTCTGGGTAGCTAGGTGCCAGCCTGTGCCCGGCCAAATGGTCTCTCTAGGGGCCTCAGTTTCCCTATTAAAAAAAAAAAAGAAGACACCTGGGCCTGTTTTCCTAGGGATTATCTATTCTACCATAGACATTTCACCAGGATTAATACTTCTCTGAATATTTGATTCCCTTGGTTAATGGCTTCATTTCCTATTCTCAAATATATCGTTCCAAGGATCCTTTCTAGTTTGCTAAGTGGCACAAAGACTGCTGTGAGATGAAAGCTCAAGGAAGAGTGATCGCTCATGCCGTCTTCACCACGGAGACAGCTCATCCCAGGGGAGAGAGTGCTGGGGCCACCAAGCCCACACAGCACGAGCTCTTCGTTTTACCAGCAGGTATATGTCTTCCTGCCTTGGTCAGGTAGCTGTGACAGAAATCGTTCCATTACCTTATACAAAGCCAGCGTCCCGCCGCGTCTCCTGGCTTTCAAGAGTAAAAGTAATCATCGTGCGCTATTTAAAAGTCTTCATAAATATAATTTATAGTTACGATACTGATCATTCCTGCATGCTCAGAGATCAATAGTGCCATGCTCATTAGTCCTGAATTGAACAGCTCTTTGACTTTGGCCGGAAAATGGCAACTGCCATCAGTGATTCTTTTTTATTCTTTATTTTTTATTTTTATCACTTGGCATCTAAAGTAATGGTGGTTTTCCTAGTTGTCTAGGGCTTTCTCATTCTCTCACCCAGCCATGAAGGTCGGGGAATTTCTCTGCAGAGATGGCCCTGGCTGCATTCCTGGGTTCTCAGGATAAAGACATGGTTAATAGCATGGTTAGTAGCTGGTTGGGCTCCAGCTGCATGGTGAAAGGGAGCTCGTGTTCCCTACCTGAAAGAAAACTGGGAGACCTGACTCCAACCCAGAGTTTGCACCTGCTTGTTGGTTCTGAGCTTAGGGCAGGCTCCAGTGCCGTGGGTCCCTGTTTTCATCGTCTCCTGTACGCCCTCTCGTTCCACGTGCATGCTGCAGTGTAGCCGGCTGCCTTGCAATGGAGGTGCCCTAACCCTGAGGTGCCCAACTGTCCCTGTGCCAGGAGCCTGAGGGAGCCGACCTCCGGCCAGCTGTTTCATTAAATCCCAAAAAGCCAGGAAGGCTTTCTCTTTGGCCCTCTGTGGGAAGAGATCTAACTGCCCCGAAGCTGGGAGGCTGGGCCGGAAGGCGGGCACCCTGAGCGGAAGGGGCCAAGGAGGCCAGCCGAGGCTGCGAGGGGGAGACCCATTCTCCTCCAGAGCCCGCCAAGCCCTCGGCTGCTTGCGCCCTCCCTGGGCCTCTCTAAAACAGCACCAGGCCTTGGCGTCAGCAGCTGCATCTCGAAGAGCAGTAAGCGGTGTGGCGTCACAACATTTGAGCTGCTCTTTTTCTGATAACGCCACGCAAAGGCCAAAGCGCCCAACCCGCAAGCTCCTCTCTGGGCCACTGTGAATGTCGAGGTACAGGACTGCACAACCTGAAAACCACAGCCACACCTCTCGGCATCGAGGCCTGGCAGCCAGCCCGGCTGGACTGCTGATTCTGTCATTGGCTCCTGTGGGTGCCCTAGACCTGAGCCTGCTGCCCCGATCATCCGCCCCCTCTCACCCCTGCAGACCTCGATATCCCTTTGCTCTGCTGCAAATGCCTTTTTTTTTTTTTTTTTTTTTTTTTTTTTTTTTTTTTTTTTTTTTTTATCACGGAGAATGTCCCCTGTTCTGTGGATCAGTTCCCACTCCCTCTGCCCTCCTGCCTCCTGCAACTCTGAATAATTCTTACCATAGTGACATTTGGGAGCAATTGACAAACCCTGTCAGGGTGAGCCTAAAAGACCTTCTAACACCCCTCTGGCTGCTGCTGCTATCTTTGACTCAATGTAGACTCTTGTTTTGTTTTAAATGTATGATCATTAGTTTGAAAATAAAGAGACAAAATCTTATATATATTAGATATGTGTAAGTAATGTATCATATATATCTCATACACGTAAAATGTGCAGTTGTTAAAAGTTTAGTATATGCTAAGACAGAACACCTTATTCGGATAATACTTGGAACACTTGCCGTAGCTGTGTTCTAGCTACGTGCCTGGCATGCACCTGAACGCTATTCACATATGTGTTTCACAGGGAGGAAGGAAGGCGAACCGCAGAGGATCTCCAAGGCGCTGGAGACAGAGCTTTAATTCCGTGTACCCAGATGGGCTTAAGGCGCCTTGCACAGAACAAGTGTCTCAGAAAGATTCACCGACTACACAAGACTTAGTGCAAGGGCGAGGGTGCCCTTCACCCCGAGCTCAGACATAACATTTGGAGTTACAGACCGAGCAGCACAGTGTGCCTCACAGACTCTAGCTGCCCCAGTGTGGAGCGCAGCCAGCCCTCTGCCGTGCACTGAGGGGTCTGTGAGCCATCCAGGGGGCTGCCTGAGCCTGGGGGTGGCAGCTTGCCCCACTCTTCATTTCTAAGAAAAGTGTAGGACGCCCAGTGCCCTCGCTGCCCTCCATCTGCTTGGGCATCGGTGTTCGGTGCCAGCGATGGGCTTCCGAGGCTCCTACCATGCTGTCACTCTTCCTTCCACGATATCTGCCAGGAGCCCATCTGCCAACGTAGGATGAGGCGGTGGACAGCAGAGGGTGGGTCTGTCCCATGGGGCAGTGGTGTGCCAGGCACGGGCCTACGTGTCTCAAGGAACTCGTCCTAATCTTGGTAAGTGCTTGATCTTAGGTCATGGGACCCGGTGAACTGAAGAGGCTCCAGGCAGTCAGAATATGGACCTAGCTAATCCCAAACTGGTGACTCTCCAATCCCTTGTTACTGCTTCTGTGGACCCTATTCTTGGGGAGTCCATACGGCACATGTCTATAAAAGTGTCAAATGGAGTGTCATAATGAAATATCACCTCAGAGGGAGAGATTTTGGGCATCACAGCAATTTGGGGAAGAGGAAGTCCCTTGTGCAAGAGCAGTCGGGAACGCTGCCTGACTGAGCTGAGGGGACCCAGAACTGGAAAGAAACGGAGGACAGCCGGCGGCTGGGGTGGTGGACAGCTGTGCGCAGTGCAGGTGCTCCCGTGTGTTCACTTCTGCCCTCAACGGGTCTCACAGAAAGCGAGAACCACCGAGGGACCCACTGTCTTGGGAGTGCCAGGTGGAACACATGAGACACACGCGTGGCCCTGCTTCTGTCCCCAGCCACACCCCCTGAGAGCATCGTCCCCAAGTCCCTTCTACCTTCCCTGCTGGCCCTCTTCCCTCAGCTCCCAGGTGCAACAGCTGTAGGGCTAGCTCAATCCTGGTGCTCCTAGTGGGCAGACAGGTGACTCTCAGACAACCAACTGCTCCAGACTCCGCATTTGTGGAACAAAGACAAATTTTTCATAATATTATGATTAGGATTAATTTATTTAATATGCATAAAGAAATCTGCTCGGGGCCTGACAGCTTTCTGAATCAATTAATGTTAGCAGGAATAGTAGTGATAATGAAAATGAAGGATGCGAGAAAGACAGGGAGAGTGGGGAAAAAGGGAGAGGAAAGAATGAACCCCGTGGCTCTGTAACCCTCAGCATAATGGGCTACACGTTCCTCAGAGCACGCGACCCAAGGTACAGACAGGTCCCTTGCAGCCTCCCCCGTGGCCTCCCATTAGTGAACCTTGCAAGTGCAAAAAGAGCCCCACGAGCGTCTGTGTGCATTTCTACATTTCTGCTGGGTGGCATCAGTTAGGCTCCCAGCAAGCGCTGGGTGAAATCAATATTGAATGAGCGGCGCTCCTCCGGGCATGCGTGCATGTGTTTTCCTCATGCATCGATCTGCTGGTAGACGCCTCGGTTGAGTCCATACTTCGGCAATAGTGAACAGTGCTATGATCAATATGGGCATGCAGCTCTCTGTCTGATGTGCTAATTTCATTTGCTTTGGAGAGTCCTCCAGAAGGAGGGGGCAGTTGGACCACAACACAGTTCTATTTTTAGTTCTCTGAGGAACCCCTCTGCTGTTCTCTGAGACACCTGTGAGCTTTTGCACTCCCAGCAGTAATGCAGAAGAGTTCGCCTTACATATACATTGTATATTATCCAGCCATAAAAAATAAATCTTGTCATCAAGGAGAAATAGATGAGTGTTGGGAGTGTCTTGTTAAATTTAACCAGACCCAAAGATAGACACACAGAGGGACAAAGAAAATCGCAATTGTCCTAGTTCTTCTGTACTGCTTTTTCTTATCTCATGTTCAAAGAATACTATTATAGGGTACAAAACAGAAGATCCTGCTATTATACAGCTACTGCCTTTCTTGAGTTTGCTTTTTAATCTATGCCACTTCCTGATATTATGAAGTAATAAAAGATGATAATAAAAGATGCTGACAATTAAAAATAAATTTAACCAGACCCAGAAAAGACAAATGCTGCCCATTGTCACAGGTAAATGGAAGCTAAGCAAGAGGCTGTCAGTGAACAATGGAGCAGTGACACCACAGGCGGGGAGGTGGGGAGGAAGAGACAAAGGCAAGGGGGCCCACAGGTGCTAAAATGCAGACGAACGACAGACGGAAGCTCCCGGGCTGGCCAGCACAGCGGTGTGCCTGTGCTCCACAGCAGGCAGCACATTTATTTTATATAAAGTACTGGAAGAGAGGAGTTAGACTACCCAAACACAAAGAAAGGACAGCGAGATGGGAATGCTAGGAAACCTTAATCTACCACGTGCACCCTCTCACACTGCACCCCATAATTGTATATGGTTATTGTATGTCGATTACATAGAAACTATAAAATATTGAATAAATTCAATTATCAATATTTCCTAGAGGAAAAAATGAGCAGATGTTTAGCAGGATGACAGAATTTTCTAACGTTTAGTAGCAGAAATATAATTTTGATAGAAGGAGATCAAAGTTGTCTGGAAAATGGAGAAGAGAGAAGCTAGAATTTATTAACAATCTGGTATTGTGCTGGGCCAGGGACAAACATGAACTTTATTAGTATTGTATAGCTTAAATCATGTTTATTACATGACTCATAGTCACACAAGCAGTGATAGTAACACTTAAAATAAAAATCAATTTATTGCTTTTATTAATTTAACTGAATTGTGGCATGCACCTTCCTGTTCACCAACTATGATTTGTCATTGTGATGTTCTTTGTGATGGAGATGCAGTGTTCATTTTATAGAGAGGAAAGCAGTTCTATGAAGTTAGATAACCTGACCAAAGCCACACAGCCAGCAAGGGACCAGTTCAGAAGAGACCCAGTCAGGTTATGCTCCTGAGGAGATGGCTCTGCTACCACCAGACCGTAGAACCCGGGGATGACAGCCAAGCCCGGGGGCAGAGGCAGTACCCACATGGCTGTTGTGTTGCTGAACTAACTCCAGTTTTTATTCTTGGGGCTGCGTTAGCTCATGGCCATGTCTTCTATGGGGTACACTCGGCTAGGCATCACAGGGGCAGTTACTGGCACTCTGGGCCCCCTCAGAACTGCCTGGCTGGAGGGCTTCCTGTTGTCATGCTCGACTCCGCTGAGACCTCAAACTGAGATGCTTCCGTCCAAACTCTTCTCCCTCATTCCTACATGCACAGCCGCAGGATTACAGTGTGATCCGCTGGCTCTCTTGGTTTCCCTGGTAACTTCCTGATTGTCTCCCACATGGCCATTTCCCCTTAAGTCATTCCTTTGTGTGTACTCTTTATATATAATCTGCCTCTCCAAGGACACACGATGACATAGCTCAGAGGAGTTACATCTCCGCTAAGAGCTTCCATCTCAGTCACTCTGCTCTCATTGCTGGGACAAATTACCCAGCACCCAAAATGAAGGAAGGAAAGGTTTACTTAGCTCACAGTTAGTGAAGGTTTCAGTCCATACTCAGCTGTCTCCAAGGCGGAGTGGCCATGGAACACAGCAGCTGTCCATGGTGGTGGCAAAGAGCAAAGAGCAGAGGGAGGGGCAGCAGCTCAGGCCGCTGGCCAGCCTCCTTCTCCTCCTTACACTGTAATGCAGATGACGGGCCAAGGGCAGGTGCAGGTGCAGGTGTGGGTTACTTACTGCCCACACCCACAGTAACCAATCACAAACTCCCGAAGCTGCCTCATGACTGCAGGAGGCTTTGGGGGACACCTAGACACAGCTTCACAGAGCCATTCACATCTAAGGTTAACACTTTTCTTGTTGAAATGAGGAAATAGTAAATCTTACATGAGGTATCAACTCCGGAAATATGCAAGAGATTTAAAATGCGCGTATTTATTAACTATTTCCCATAGGGTATCTTCCTGATTCTTAACTACAACCCTAAGGCATAATGTTGTCATTGTCACTGTTTGGGTGAAGAGTCTGAAGCTCACAGAGCTTGCAGAATTTTCTCCACAATAGTCTGGTTTGGGAAAGTCTCTGCCATGGGCTTCAGAACCCGGCTGCTGCACTTCGTAGCTGCGGCTTCAGAACAACAAACTCAAGTGTATGCAGTTTCGGTTGCTGCACAAGCGAATACGACATCTGCATGATTGTACGGTGCAGTGTGGCCTGCAGCTGACAGATGATTTCTGAGAAAAGACATATGCCCAGTGTGGGCACAGTGCACAGCATTCACCCGGCATTAAATTGAAAATAGGTGAACATGCAAAAGAATTGTGGTAGCCACTGGATGTTTATGGACCGAAGATTTATTCAGACTTGCCTGGATCTCTTAGGCTTTCAACCAACAGATGACACTGCTCTTTAAAAATAATACGTCCTCAATTTAAAGAAGCATTCCATGTGGGCGCATAGTAGGTGCACACACCAGAAGGCTTTATCGGGTTCACAGTGCAGACCTCCCATTGCACAGCAGTCTGTAGCTCGCCAAGTGCTTCATGTGTGTCACCACACGCAATCTTTACTATAGCCCAGGAAGGGAGGCGTCTCTGATTCCCTGATAGAGATGGCACACATGGGGTTCAGAGAGGAGAGTGAAAAGCACATTCTTGTATACCGTCCCCTTTAACACAGCACAAGGGGTCCTTGGCTACAACTGAAGGGAACTAACTTTCCAGGGCTGGAGGCTGAAGTCAGGGGCTCCAGGTCTAAGCGCAGCTGTGCATTACCAGGAGTTTATGGCGGCAGGTGAACACTAGGGAGAATGTTCCTATTGTGAACACAGAGGCGCAGGATCCTAGGAGCATGGATGCCACCCTCGGCAGGCATCGGGCTTAGCGTGCCATGGTAACTAATGCTATGGATCATCTGTAGGCAGCCTTCTGGCCAGGGTGAATCAGTGGAGCAAAGATGTACAACCAGGCAAGGGGGGGTGTGTGCCAAAGGCCTCATGCTGACTAACAAGGCAGCCAAGGAGTTCTGAGCACACAGGAGACCCCTCCACTGAGGGCTTCTGAGCACCCTGGTCACCTTCTACGACTTTTATTGCACCACGTGTGTCCTCTGGGCATATGTTTGAATGAGAGCCTGGGAAATGTAGTTGAACTTTTCTCCACCCACCATTGTCCTATGAAGCATTTAAAAATTTTATTTTAACTGATACATAAAAATATAGGAATGATGGGGCTGGTGAGATGGCTCAGCAGTCTAAAGCACCTGCTAGGCAACTGCAGCGACCACAGTTCAATCCCTGGCACCATATGTTGCACCAGCCCCGACTCCAGGGCAGGCTGAGCCAGCCATAAAAAAAAAAAGTAGGAATGATACTTATTAATGAGGCACCATGTGCTATTTATGGCCTTGTGTTCAAATCAGGTTGAACACATTGATCTCCTCAATCTCCTCAATCCTCAATCAATTTGTCATTTCTTTGTGATGAAACTTTCAGAATCCTCTCACTCAGGGGTGTGAAAGGCATAGTACATTCCAGTCACATCCTGTCACCCTGCTATGCAAGAACACATCAGAACTTTTACCTCTGTCTCTGTTACTTCTCTATCACTGCTGGGACAAAATACCTGACAGCTAAAATTAGGAAGTAAAGATTTATTTAGCTCATGGGGCTCGTGGGGCTTTTGGTCCACACTTGGCTGGCTCCAGGGCAGACTGACACATGGAAGGTGGTGGTGGTTGGCAGTGGTTCTTGGTGGTTGAAAGCAACCAACAGGAAAGGAGGAGCAGTGGCTGTGGCCGTCAGCAAGCCTCTCCACCTCCTTTGCATTGCATGCAGATTATCCTGCCCAGGGCAGGTGTAACACAGCCATAATCCCAGCAGAGGATCACCATTTAATCTCGAACTGTAGAAGCCACCCCATGACTGCAGGAAGATTTGGGGGACAACTAGACACAAACTGTAACACCCTCCTACGTACCTACAACTTAGTATCCAATGATCCGCCCACCCCATCCCTCCCCATGCTGGTGTCCTCTCCACCTCTGATCTAAACTTCCTGGGATCAGCCTTCCTAGCTTTCCCGCACACATGACAGCCGCAGCACTTGTCTTCTGTCTTCAGCTTATTTCAATGAACATGAGGATTGCTCAATGCTGGTGTCTCCTTCCACAGAGGAAGAGAACGCCAATTCAGGCCACCCTCCTCTGTCTCCTAGGCGCTATGCGAGAGACCTCGATAGAGCAGAAGCACTGTGGACTAGAGCCTGCCTGCTGGCTTTGCAACCTGAAGGGAATCCTCACTGTGCTCCAAGCCCTAAAAGAGGATAAAGCCGCAGCTCCAGTGCCCCAGGGAAGGCAATGCCATGCGTGTTCTGTGACAGTCGGGAGTACCAGATACCGTGGCAAGCTGAGGAGTGTGGGTACTAGCCAGGGATAACGGGAGACCCAAGTTGTAAAATGTAGAGTTGGAAAAATGTCCAGTCTACTGTTGATCTGTTGATAATCAGATTAAAGTCTCGCAATAGGATACGACTCTAAAATTGGGCTACTTGCAAAAGGAAAATGAACAACATTGATCTTCTTTGTAGGAAAACGAGGCACTGTTAATGATATCTGCTACAGTACTGGGGGGTAGGTGCAGTCTTCAGGCTCAGTGATGTGTTTCCTATTTCTTGTATTCGCTAGAGGAGCGGCTGGGACAAGTGGTCTGTATGCAGCGAATCCAGAGCAGCAGCAATTGCTCAGAAATAGCCCGTCGGAATCAAGGTTTTGATATTTGAAGTAAATTTTTGCCAAGAGCAGGACAATCAAAAGGAAAAGGAAGAGAAAGTGTGCACCTGCTGAGCCTGGAGCTCAGCTCTGTGCTGCAGTCCGTAGCTGAGTGGGTCACCCACCGCTGTGGCCCATGAGCACACGGGTGCACAGGGCCCTCTCTGGCAGGGCAGGAGCCACGTCAACCCACAGCAGAGATCAGAGAAGAGATGTGGCCTCTAAACCAGATCCTTAGCGTTGAGGTTTAATTGCAGTACAGGTGCCTTGCAGTGGATAAGTGGGCATGAGGTTGCAGGCCGGGCCCTTGGTCTCTGAAAAGCTCACCATTGCTGCTCTAAATGCTGACCCAAGTGTAAAGAAAGGCCAGGTGGTGGAGGAGAGTTTGGCTGCTTGGGGAGGCCAAGACTCTCAGGTGGGTTTCCAGGGTGTTCCCAAGCGAACCTAGGCGTCCTCCTGGGCATGCTCAGGAAGCGGGTGGACAACCTTTGGGTCCCATACCACGTATGCCTGGTGGTCTGGCAAGGTAGAGCTTAGCTGTTGGGCTCCACAGTCCCGCAACCCCAGAGTGCTTGAGCAAAGCCACTTGAGTGCCTTGCGCAGGGCTTGGAGCGGGAAGGAGAAGAAGATGCCGGGGTGCTGAGAAGCTGGCTGTGGAGGAGGACTGAGGCGAGGGTGACGCAGCCCGGAGACCGCGCTGCTGGGGCCATGGAATAGCACGAGTACGTGCCCCGCGGCGGCTCCATGAATGGAGCTTAGGCCTTCTTTTATCTAAGAGCACACCATATGCTAAGTCCGTGAAGACCGGTTGGGTCCCGGCCTGCCGTTCAGCGGGGCTCACGCTGATGGGAAAAGTGAACATGTGACAATCCTTCACCGGGAGGAAGCTACACCAACCGCACAAGAGACGGGGAAGCTGACAGAGAGAAGGGAGGGAAGGCCAGTGAACAGGAGGCGAGGTTGAGCTGGTCTAGACGAGAGAGGACAAGGGTCGGGTCGCTGCGGAAGGACGTGTGTGTGAGACGCAGACAACGTCTCTAACCGTGAACCATACAGGTGTCTAGTAACTATGGAGGCAGCGAGCGCATTTCGGTTCAAAAGAAGGTTGGGAGTTCAAGTGTTTAAAGGAATGAAAAATAGGCTGTGGTATCAATGTGAGTACTGAGTATGGCAAACTCTAACTGCTCGACCACGTTTGCAAGTAGTTCACACAGCGCCTTCGCTCCTTCGGGCTTCATCGGCTAAGCCTGGGTTTGGGGGAAAAGGGCAGCGGGCGCCGGAAGCTGCGGGCGCCGGAAGCTGCGTGCGCCGCGTCTCCACTGTCCCGGCCTTGTGGTCTGGGCCGGCCTTACTAACAATCATTGAGAACGGAGATGATGGAAGAAAGCTGGCCCCACAGATGTCCTCGCGGAGCTGCTCCTTCCCTCTGAGGCCTCCTGAGCACACAGATTTCCAAGGAGCAGCTGGAATCCAGTGAAAGACAGGACTGGTTCACAGGCAAGAAACCCGACCCTGACAAATGACAGATCAAAGGCTTATTACGCACGCACGGGGTTTCCAAGTGAGGAGCCAGGCAACTATTTTTTAAAGGCTCACATGTAACTTCATATCCCTTTTGAAAGAGAGCACCTAGGGAGTATTAATTTGTGTTGTCATGATAATAACTCAGTGAATTTTCTGGCTGAATAATTCTGGGAAACTAAATTGCCAATTAAATAAATATTAGTAAACTAAAGTACAAACAAGAGAGAAACAGCTACAAACAGAACTCAGCGGGGTTTCCCTCCGCAGCCCCTGCACACACCTGCGTTTTGGAGCTTGAGGTGCCCACGTCCCCTCTTCCAATGCCTCTATCCAAGGCTTCCGGTAAACAGTGCCAGCCTTTGGCCAGGAATCCATTTCGACCTCACTTTTTACTCGCCGCTTTCCTTGCCTGCCTCGTCCTAGACTTATCCAACTCTGGCATTTCTCTAGCACTCTTTCGGCAAACACCTTTCCTGTCCTCTCCCTACTATTTCCTGGCCTCTCTTGCTTGGCTGCGCATTTCTCCTGGGAAACAGCTTTCCTGCTTTATTTGCATGCTTCCCAGAGTGCCGTCAGGTCAATAGCTTGCTCTTATTAGTGGAAGGAGTCTCCTCCTCACCGCCGTAGCCATTCTCTGTTCTCTTGTCTTTTTAACTTCAAAAGCACATCATGTCGTCTCTTCCCTCACTAAGCGTCAACAGATACAGAGCCCCCCAGCCTCCTGTTGAGCTGGTGCTCTCCCACACGTGCCACACGCCAGTCAGGCCCCACCTCAAGCCTGTCCTTCAGGTTCTCTTCCCCGGCCTCTGCATATTCTCTTTTTCAGGATAATTTCATAGCTCTTGGGCCACCTTCTATACCATACAATGTATGCTTTCCAACTCTTTGCTCTTGTGGAAGATACCTGGGAAGAGAAAACTGTGTCTCTGAGAGGTCTGAAATTGGATCTGCTCAGACTACTGAACTCTATGCCTGAGCTCGTTTCCTCAGTGCTTCGTATTTGCCATATGTATGGGTTTACCAGAAATACCACAGCAATTTATGGTCCTCACTGTCCAGGAAGATAGACACCCAGCATCAAGGTGCCAGCAGGTTTGAGTTCTCCTGCTAGGTTTGCAAGTGCCTGTCTTAGAGAGCGGCTCCTCTCTGAGCACATACACTTCCATCTCTCTTTGCCCCCATGGCCTCTTTCTACAAGAACGTGAGTGAGACTGGGCCTGACTTAAGAAAACTTAATTGGATTATCTCTTTAAAAGCCCTATTTCCAAATACAATTCCGTTCTAAGATATGGAAAGGTGGTTTTAGATATATGAACTTTGGAGGGGAAGTACATTCAGCTCATTATCAACTCAGGCTCAGCATTTAGGTCTATGATGTCTAATTTAGGTGGAAAGCCTAGGGTCCTGGGCACTAGAGAGCACACGAACAAGGCAGCGAGTTTGGATCGTTCGAGCCAAAATGCAGACTGTTTGTAGGAAGCCCAGCACCATCCTGACCTCCAGGAGCCTGGGGAGACCCAGGCTAGGGAAGAGTGAGGATGGAAGGGGTGGGCCCTGGCCAGCGCTGGAGGAGGACCTGGGTGAGAGGCAGGCTCACCATCAGATATCCAAGTTGGGGTGTGACGCAGCTGCTGGCCACCAGTGTCACTGACTGTTCCCAAGCAGAGTAGTAATAGTAGGATGACAGAGGCAAACGTAAGCTCAGGTAGAGAACAGCCACTACTGACAGCATGGAGAAGATGCAGTTATATTTCCTAAGCATTTACTTACTGTTTCGGGAACACGAATAGGCAGGGGCAGTAACCTACCCTTGCAGTGTGCGTTGCATGCTATGCCCTTTGTTCAGTTCAGACTTTGGGCAGTCAGCCTTCACAAGGGGAGGTACAAGATGAATTAGACAGGGTTCACAAGTGACAACTGTCTGGTGGGACAGAAAGTACTTGCTCATAAATTAGAACAGATGACATCATTCTTGACAGTCCTTTGTGAAATGCAGGGGTCTGGCACAAAGGTGGGTCTCTCCTAAATCATAGGACCACATCGCTCGGTGATGCCACTGAGGCAGAGAGCGAGTTGGAGGGAGCTCAGCAGATGACCTCGTCACCGGGCACACTGTTGTACCTGCACGGGCACAATACGTCACACGGCCGACACCATCAAGGCCAGGAAGGTCTTTGTCGCCAGTCCTCCTCCAAGGAGAGGATAAAGCTTCCTTGCTTGTCTTCTCTTTTATTATTTGACACAATATCCACAATGGATACACAAGTACTCACGAAGTAACATGAACAGTACCGTCAAACACTAAGTCCACCACTGGCCGAGGGTGTGACTGCGGCACTGTCACCAAGGTCCTGGGCTTGCTATCTTGTCTCCTGCTATCTACACATTAAATGCAGTGAAGGTCCCAAGTAAATGGTTCCTTCTGGCTTCCTCCTTCAGATTTCAGGACAGACAAGAGTTGGGAAGGACGGCCCTTAGGAAGTTGCCCACCTGTTTTACCCCCCATTCCTGCTCTGACAGTGTGGCTTAAGGCAGCCCTACGAAGACCTCAGGGAAGGAGCTAAAGCTAGAGCAGGAGAAAAGCGTGGCACCCTTCCGCCTGCCTGAGGTGTTGGGGCATGTGCCTAGACCTGAGGGCACATGTTCTCAGGCACTGGCACCACATGTTTACTTCCTGTCCCAGGCTTGCCCTTCCCTGCAGAGCCCACCAACCTCATGGCAGCGGGCTAAGCCCGAGTTCAAAATGGAAAAGGTTTGGGTCTGGTCTCACCTCAGTTGTCTTCTATCACTTCGGGCTGTTACCCAAACCTCTTTGAGACTCCGTTTCCTTCTGAACAGACACTAACAAAACATTGCATGATCCTGGTCTGAGGATTGAATTAAGCGCCATATTATTATTATCCTTGCCATTATTAATTACTCAATGGTTCGCATAATGACAATATAAAAATTAAAGTTGGGTTCAGTGAACAACCTTAATATAGGAACAAATAAAACTCTGCTTTATCCCTAAGAACCTGTTTATGGTTCTACTTTAAATTTATTAATCTTAGTTATCTGAAGGAAGATATTGGCTTGTAGAAGGTAATGCTGGGATTGCTCACATAGTCCGAAAGAAACCTACTGCAAGAGCCCGGCTGGTAGCGATGGGGGGGCAGTGGGCGGGGGCGGCGGGGAGGGTGGCTTTCCTAGCATGTGTGAGGCTCTGGGTTTCATACGCCGCCATGGGAAACAAACAAGCAAACAGAAATGCAAAGGCAAACATAAAATCAGATTGGAACGTATGAGAGGGCAAAGCCACGTCAGAAGCTCCCCCTATTTAAGCCACTTTATGAGTCAGAAAGAGCAAATGAGGGAAGGACAGGGAGTCCTGTGAAAGGGCTCCTGTCTTGGCCTTTCTTTGGTCCCGTGTTTATTCTCTTGTTGAGTGGATACACAGACGACATGATAGAAAAGAAGGCTAAGTAAGTTGATAAGAATAGCAGAGGGAATCGTTCATCCACCGACTCTGCTAATCACTAGGTTAGCTTTGCTATGGGTCGTACATTATCTGGGACAGAGGTGAAATCGACAGAGCAGTTACAGCTCCCATTTTGTGTAGCTTATGATGCATCACGCTCCAGGAGGGTAGATGGATACTACATAGGTAACGCGATAACACATTGTACCATAGTAAAATACAAAGCATGAGAGGCTCGGTGGCAGACGATAACACGGCTGCGTGTGGACGCATCCACTTGCTGTACAAGGCAGTCAGGAACTCCACATGGAGCAGGATGCTCAAAGGCTGCCTCCCTACTAAATGGAGGTTTTGGGTGCGGCAGCTACAGGGACATCTGCACACTGGATTAGTTCTAGGATAGACAAAAATGTCTCTGTGAAAATGTGTGACTACATGCCACAGTTCAAGCTATTTTGGAGTTTGGATTTACTAGAATGAAATGTACAAAAAGTGATTTTAGGATGACGGTGCCTTTGGGTTCCTGGTAGTGATGTAAGTGTAAATTAGATACCAGTGACTTCATATTTTGAGCTTATTATGTATAATAAAACAATCCTGAATAAGTTTGAAGTAATCATAGAATCAAAAATATATTGACTGGAATATTTTAGGAAATAGCCGAAAGATTTTGAAAAGAACCACACACACAGAACTTCCAGAAGTGCAAAGCACGACCACTTACAAAAGTACTGTCAATCCAAAATAAACAAGAAACTCCACCCTTTATATTTGAGCATGAAATATAGAATGGAATTAGTTAGAAAAGAGAAGTAATCACTTGAAAGGCTTGTCTGAGAAAGTTACACAGAGTTGAAGTTAGAGAAATGAAAATTAAGACATAAAGTTAGTAGAGGTGAAAGATAGAATGGTAAAGAAAAACATGGTTAAAAGTATAGAGGTTCCACGAATTACAGTGGGGTTGTGTCCTGATAAGCCCTTTGCAGGGTGACACTATCTCTAAGTCAATAATAAAATCAATATTCATGACCCTCTGAATATCATAGCTTTACTACCTGATCCTAACCATGCTCACCAATTTATAATAGGTTATGATTAGGCCAAATCTTCTAACAAAAATCTGACTTTATAATAAAACCCTGAATAAAAATAAAAACCAGAATGGTTGTTCTCAGGAATGTATACCCATCGCCCACACCGTGAAATTAAAAATGTCTGAGTTGGGGCTGGCGAGATAGTTCAGCCGACTAAGTGCCTGCTTAGGCAAGCGCAGGGCATTGTGGCACACGCCTGTGATCCCAGTGCTGGGGAAGCTGAAAACAAGAGGAGCATTATGGGGCTGGGCTGCATAGTGAGACCCTGAGCAAAAAACAAAAGAACGAACAATAAAATCAGACGTTAGTCTTAGAATCGAAGCTGCACCCAGGGAGACAGAAGGTGTGTGAGAGAAAACAATTAACCTAGAAGTCGTGATCACCACAACTTTCTTAAAAACTGAGAGATAAAAAGATTTTTAAAATAAAAGAGAACAGTGACCAACAATAGATTCGCCCTAGGGAAACATCAAGAGTGTACTTGGAGAAGAAGGAGAAGAATTCCAGAGAGGATACACAGTGTGGAAAGAAAATGTGGTGAATGTTTAAAGTAATTATTACAGCAGAGGACCCCGATTGCCATTAATGCTCTTCTGAAGACCCCTTGTCACCCACACACTAGTCCCAGAGCTCCTGCCGCTTCCCGGGCGGCTCTGGAGCTTCTCCCTCGGGAGTTCTTAGTTGCAGTGTCATGGCTGCCTTGATTCACTGAGCCAGTTCCCAGCAGAACATCAGGCCCACTTTGATTTGGGGGAGCAGCCCGAAGTCACGTGATGTGTGCTCTGGCGAACAGGGGGAACAGGATGCGCCATCGGTTTTTAATTGGAGGGAAACTGCCACAAAAGTTTGTCGATGAGGGTTGGCCAAAGTATAGTGGCTGTTTGGATTGTAAAATATTCAAGCATGGACACACTGGCATCAATGCCAAAATGTTCCTCTTCTCTGTGAACACACTCACCCCTGATTCCTGGAAATGTGTATTTTATTGTATGTGGCTTGCACAACTCGCAAGAAATAACAATACATTAACTAATAACCTATGTATAAATAAGAGGGCATATCAATTGTGAGAGACAATGAAACATGTAATTTACTGGTTAAAAACAGAGATAAAACTGAGATAAAGACACTAATAACTTTTTTCCAAAAATTCTTTATCTGCTAGGTCATAAATCATAGTGAATCTCAATAGTTTTCAAAAAAAGCTACCATATGGCTCAAATGTTCTGAATACAGAAATATAAATTGGGAATCAAGTAGTCTGCATGCAATAAAATTAAATTTGGAATTAGTAACAAATTATAACAAGAATACATAAAAATTTTAAAATTTGTATTAAAAAATAGAAAATTTTAAATTCTTAAATTCAATGCTAGTTAAAAGTTTGTTTCAGGACTTCT